>JAVTVY010051934.1:0-269677 GCA_036873755.1 Hanleya hanleyi
AAACTGAGATTGGGGAACCTCCAGAAGAAGAAGTTAATCTGTTCATAATAAATACATCCCCGCTTGAGTTGTTAATAGTAGTCTCTAACAACAACAACAACAACAATTACATCAGTATACTGGTACGGTAACTATTATAGCCTTTATACCGCCGTCACATTTAGGCCTACCCCATATTTAGTTTTGTCACAGACATACACTCACCAAGTTACTTGGAAATCTTCCAAGTTGTATGGCAAGCCAAAGTGCTTTTTATTCCGAATTTCCGATATCGGGAATTAGAATTTCCGATATCGGAAATTCAGTGACAATTTTCGATATCGGAAATAGAATTTCCCATATCGGGAATTCAATTTCCGATATCGGAAATAGAATTTCCCATATCGGAAATTGTCACCGAATTTCCGATATCGGAAATGAAAGCTCTGGAAGCTTTACAAAACCTAGGGGTGCATTCCACACCTAAATGATGTGCGGCTAAAAACAGGTATGGGTTCAGATCTTCGGCCATAAATAGATGTAAAATCTTTAACAAAAACCTTGTAAAAGTATATATTGTCTAAATGGGCACACTCGTGTCATTATTTCAGGAGACTTGTGAGCTATTGAAATTGAAAAGGAAAGACGGGCAATGCTCCTTAACCCTTCTTAAACTTTTATGAAAAACTCCATAAAATATATGAAAATGTGTCAAATTCTACCCGCAATCCAGCGGAAACGTATGAAATGATTTTCTTTTTATGTATGTTAAAGTGTTTCCCGTCCAAAGGACAATTTAAAATGGCGATAAAAACAGGGGGTCGACCTATTCGTTTTTGTAAAATTTTATCGCCATAAAGGAATCATCATTTTCGCTTCCCGAAAAAGTGCGGATTTTGGCCCGCCAGATATTCAATTCCGGACACGATTAACTCTGTAGTGGCGAGTGGGTGCGATCAACAAGCAATTGTTATATCCTCGTTTGGAGAAATGGTTACGTCCAGCAGAGTGATACTAAAGATATCAGTTAGTAGAAAGGTAAGAAGAATTACCTTGCTGTCAAAATCGGGCGACCTTCCTTATTATAAAATTAGGGAGGGAGCACTGTGTACGAAACCGTGGCAAATGTGGAGTGCAGTGCAACATATTTTTCCGATATCGGGAATTGTCCCCGAATTTCCGATATCGGAAGTTCAATTTCCGATATCGAAAATTCCAATTTCCGATATCGGGAATTGCAATTTCCGATATCGGAAATTGAATTTCCGATATCGAGAATTCAATTGCCGATATCGGAAATTGAAGGTCATGAATTTCCGATATCGAAAATTTTAATTCCGATATCGGAAATTTTAATTCCGATATCGGGAATTCAATTTCCGATATCGGAAATTCTCGAATAAAAAGCACTTTGGCTTGCCATAAAGTTGTCCTGTTCAGTCCACCAACCGTCCACATGGTACAAAGGATCCTCGATTATTTATGTACGGCGTATTCCAACCGTTGAAACACTGACAGAACTTGACTGAGTTGATGGTGTTTGACCTCAATCGCACTCACTGCATGGCGCTACCGTACCGCGTGCCACTGTACACAGCCGTACCCCACAGGCAACACAATCTGAAAAATAGTGTAAATAAGCAAATATTTCCACTTCGTGGACATCGCCTTCAGTTAAAAAATTAATTTCTCAAACCCGATGACAAGATGGATAGCAACAAGCTTGACCAAAAATACAGAAAAACTCCAAAAATGTGAAGACGAAATTAATCGTGTGTGTGTTCCACAAAACCCCGACGCGAGAGGCCGATGAATTCAAGGACCCCCCAACAGGAACAATTGCCTATGCAATTCAATCATGTGGCGACAACATGACAACTGCGCAGTCTATCACACCAAGGGAGGCTACTCTTACCAGTAAATCTCACAACTCCAGCTGGGCAGGCAATACAGAATAAAGTGGTTTATCTTTAAAGGATAAACAGTATTAATAGCAGCTTCCGACCAGTAAGCGAACAGGACCAGTAAGCGAACAGGTCCAACTAAATGAGGCAAAATACTAAATCCTGAGAAATTAACAATACACAAAACTTATAATTGTTCAATTACTTGATTAGTTGGTTATTTCTACTTACGAAACTGGCTCGTTTGTCGCCCGATTCTGTTAGAAAAAGCAGACGACAGGTCGCTTGGGAGGTCAACAAATAAAATATTTTTAGATTTGCATCCTTTGTACAAACTGACAGAAAGTCAAATCAAGATAGTAATTACACTAGAAGTTGGAGAAATTGATGGTGAATCTGATGATATCTGGGAAAAATAACTTTTTCTTTCGTCATCTTTGACATCGGCAAAAGTTTTGATGCTGATGAGGGCGCTACTGTGGATTTGGAGGGGACAAGTAATGATTTGAGTTATTCCCCTTGTTTTCTCTCATAATGTGGAATGGCGGTACTTCATGCTGAAATGACTGCTCCCTCCGACGTAGTTTTTGACGGTAGGCCGCGGCTTTATGATGTTTTTCACTCAGCGGAAGTCTGTTTTACTGTGGATAAGTACTATATTTGCTCAACAATCTATTCTCGACATACAATGACCAATATCCAATAATAATGTATCTCTAAATGGTCGAAAAATCGCTGACAAGCAAGTGTTCGCTTACTGGTCCAGTATCATCATATTTTCGGAGATCAACCCACTCTATTTGAAATCGTTCCTCACTCAAGTAAATTGCTGCTGGAGAATATATTCATACCTGAAAATAATTATCAAAGTTCTGTCCTTAATTTATTTTCTGCCACTAGTTTTTATTTTCATATTCAAATCACATTTCTGGAAATTAAAATCATTCAAAAGTGTTCGCTTACTGGTCCACCAAGGCTATGCATGGTTCTCCAGACATTGGAGGAATATAATGAACAGAAACGGTGGACAGATGAGCAGCTAAATTCAACAGTTTTAATTTCTGCCTAACAATGTGCTCCTGGTCTACTTTGCTGTTGCTGAACTCCTGACTGACTGAGCACTCCCTGAATAACTCTAACCCGTTATCCCTATACTGATAGTTTTTCCCCACCCCTTCTGGGGACTCACCAAACTCTCTCAACCTGCAGAGCAAAGCAGAGAAAAGAGATGGATATCTTTCCCTCTGGGCCCTGTCAATGTGCGACTGCAGCTCTTGCACTATGGGGTCAGTGCCGCTACGTGCGAGAATTCTCGTCATTTCTTCTGCTTGTCTCAGCCTGAGGTGAATGTTGACTGGTGTACAATTAGTCAGGACTTCCAGTGTTTCTGTGGATGTGGAATTGAGACATCCAGTCGCTTTTAGAAGAGCTAGTCTGTGCACCTTCTCAAAGTCTCCACATGCTTCCTTACCTGAAGCTGCCACCATAGCAATACCATACTCTAAACGGGGCAAGACCAATGTTTTGTACAGATTAACGAAGTTGGGGGATGAACATCTAGATTTAGCTCGAGCAAAGTCAGATAAGGATCTAAGGGCGCCAAAAGCTGCTGACTGCCTGGCATTGGAATGCTCAGTGAATTTGAGTTGGTCATCCAATACAACACCAAGAAGTTTTTTAGAGCGTACCATGTTAATTTTTTCCCCTTTCAGGACTAAGGTGACTTCTTTCCTTACCAGGTTTGGTGGAGCGAACAATAACCTGCAGGTTTTGTTCGCTGACATGACCATGTTCCAGTCACTACACCAAGTTTTGCCTACTTTGTCTATCTCCCTGTTTACCTCATCTACCAGAATATCTAAGTTAGGGCCACTTCGTAGGATGGTGTTATCATCTGCATACTCTGTGTGGTCAGACGAGGGACTAAGTCCTTTCGTAGCATCTGAAGTGTACACATTGCACAGAGTGGGAGAGAGCACAGACCCCTGTGGGATACCCAGTTGGACGGAAGCCATCCAGTGGACGCCTCATTGACAGTGAACTTGGACTGTCGTTCACTAAGAAATTCTGAGATATAACACAGTAACCTGCCTCTTATACCCATGTTATACAGCTTGCATACATGTATCAACCCCGCTCTCCAAACACGCTCAAAGCAGCTGTCAAAATCCATAATCACCAGAATGGCATATTCTCCCCTATTCCAAGCCTCATATATTTTTTGGACCAGGCGAATGAGTGCATGTGTGCTTGATCTAAACTTTCTATATGACTCATTAGTGTCTGGAAGAGAGCCATCGCACTCCAATCTCCAGATGAGGCGTCTCTGAACCACCCTCTCTATGATCTTACCCAAGACACTCTCCAGGGTGATAGGTCTATATACCTTAACAGAATGGTAGTTGTCTTTACCAGGCTTTGGGAGCAGGACCTTGGGGTCCTGTTTAAAGGCAATGGGTAACTTTCCCGAGCTCCAAAATAGCTGCAATATTTTGGTCAGGGTTAGTGCTAACTCTATCCCCCTTTCTTTATCATAATTGAGAAAATCTTCTCCTCGGGACTAGGTGAGGAGTGCAAGGGGGTAGCTTCTATCGCTAGCTGAACTTCTTCAAGAGTAAGGTCAGTGTTCTCAGATGACAGCTGAGCAGGGGCATCCATCTTATCTAAATCCTTGGATTCTTCTTGGACCAGCCAAGCACCTAGTTCTTCTATGGTGCTCTACCAGATGGTATTGTTGAACTTCTAAGTTCTCTGAGCCATAAACCCCTACCATCTCTTGTAGGATGTCTGTATCTTCAGCTGCAAGAGATCCATCAGCCCTTTCAATTGGCTGTATTATGTTCTTAACTTTTGGATTGATGGTTTTGTTGACAACTGGCCAAAATTTCTGTGGATCCCCTGAGTTGAGTTGGTCAATGAGGCTTTTCCAGTGTTCCTCTATCGCCTTGTCTACTGCTTCTTTAAACTCTTGTTTGGCTTTCTGTACC
Organism: Hanleya hanleyi; assembly: GCA_036873755.1. Lineage (NCBI taxonomy): Eukaryota > Metazoa > Mollusca > Polyplacophora > Lepidopleurida > Hanleyidae > Hanleya > Hanleya hanleyi. The sequence goes on from JAVTVY010051934.1 coordinate 4,871, forward strand.
AGTCCATAATTGTGTGGGTCATTCCTATACCTGAATCTTTTCTTCCTGGCTCTAAGATTGTTTGCTTTGGCGCCTACATCTGCATTCCACCAGCTTTTGCTGTGTGGGCATACAGTTTTGCGCTTAATGTTCTTATCAGCTAGTTCCAACAGGGTATGGCGAAATTCAGTATACACCGTCTCTACATCTTTCTCTGTGTCAGATAGAGCCGAGAGCCATTCGCTGAAGACGATGTTTGTCTCGGTTTCCCAATTAGCCCAGTCGGTATTCCGAAAATCCCACTTGCTTTCCTGGAAATTTGTTTGTCGATGACCAATCCTGAAAGTTATCAGTCTATGGTCTGTAGCCAAAAAGACCTCTTCTCTGACCGCCCATTCCGAAATATCACTATCTAATCCTCCCTGTACCATGGTAAGGTCTATTATGGAGCTGTCCCTTGTTGGTCTGCTATTGTTGACTATATGTAGATTGTGTTTGTGCAAAATGTCCAGGAGTAATGGTCCGAGAAGGTTAACTTTCTTGTTAAACCAGTAGGGGTGCTTGGCATTAAAATCTCCTGTAATGATGAGAGTGTGAGGCTCCCTACTAACTCTATCTAATTGTGTCGAAAAGGCTGCCATAGCTCTAATGTCCTCGGGTGGAATGTAAACTGATCCAATGAGGTAGGAATGCCCATTCGTGTAGACGTTGGTCCACACCGCCTCAAGATCCCCTCTAACTAGGTCTGTGCGTTTGACACACTTGAAATCCTTACGGACCAAGATGGCACTTCCCCCGCCTTGCCTATATAGTCGCGTCCATTTGTTCACATTCCAGTGCTTCAGAGAGCTACTAAGGTTCCGGTTCGGTTGCCAAATTTCAGTGAGACATAACACATCGATACTTTGTTTTTTGACTACCTGTTCCATTAAAGGAAATGATGTATTAAGTGACCGGATATTTGCCTGTCCTACCCTCATGATGAATATTTCCTAAGAATAATATAACATAGATGAGAAAACTAAAACCTGACAGCTAGAGACCTAGAACATTTTTTCTTTTCTAAGCTTATTTACAGACATTTAACTAATCTATGTGTTTAACTAATCTATGTGTTTATCTCAGGCTAAGCGTGAAAGTACAGTAGTGCCTAATACCAGTCTCTAGAGGAGAGCTTGTGGCTCAAGGTCCTGTAGAACTGGCATGCCTTGCTGAATGCGGCATGCGCCCCTTCACAATTTGCACATTTAGGTGGACGCTCACACTTGCCGTTGTGATCAGTCCCACAGTTTTCACATCTGTGCTCTAGATCACAGTTAGCTGCTATGTGTCCGAAATTTTGACAATTAAAGCATGGAGACCCCATATTTTGACACTTCACTGTAAAACCACCCCCCATGCACCCTCCCATATATCTTGTTTTGAGGGCTTGTGGAATACTGTAGTCCATGGTCACCAGGTGAAAGTACTCGCAGTTGTATTTTCTTGGTACTTGATTTGGATTGGATCCTGAAACTGCCTTCATCTGAAAGTTGTGAGAAAAATCCATATCCATATGTATTTATGTCTGCAACAAAATAAAATTGTGTGAACCATGTTGAACTTAATCATACATACATAGGCCAAAATTCCAACTTATTACCCACCCCCACATACAACTTCTCTGAATGTAATGATAATGGATGTAGGCCTTTGGAGAGCATGACAGTGTCTGCAGCTATCTTAATTGTAACACCACACTTCTTGTTTATATATATATCATCATTAGTAGAATGAGCCATTCAAGCATTGTGTGTGCAACATGGGGTGGTGGGTAAGGGGGGAAAGTCAATAATTTGAAATTTATTAATAGCCCTGTAACAGTATTTCCTAACTTATGTAATGGGAATCCCACAAGACAGAAAAGCGGATTTATCTAAACATTGTAAAGGTTGCGTTCTCATAAATGTCGGAAATTGATTTCATTGAATTAGCTTTGGTGTATCTAGATACAATGTAATTTATCCAACCACTGTCTTGTATTAGGGTTGCATTCATGATCCAGTCACATTGTATTCGCTTGGCCTTTATTATCATGGGGGAAATTAGTTAACTCATATTACTATTATTATACAAATTTTTAGCCAATTATTGATGGTGTGTTAGTGTTTGTGTTCTGCTGATAGTATTGTATGCCATATTGGACTTGTAATGCTTCATTATTTTGACAAAAATGGAAATTTAACGATGAATTCAATGCAATATTAATTGTACTTGTTTAAGAATAGCTAGATAATTTAAGTGTGAATTAGTAAGTGTTACTTAGAAAATGTGTCCAAATGCTACATTCGTGAAAACAAGCATTATTAATGACACTAAATGAATTACAGCAGTTGGTGCAGATCAGTCTGATTCAGCAAATTTTTCAACGCCTGACATTTTTGAGGCCACTTTTTCTGTTGTCATTGTAGTAGCATCTGTAAAGGGGAACTTGTCAGATGATGAAATTTAGATTAATCAGTTTTGATTTGTGTAAACTAGGAAAAAACACGCAATTTCATTATATTTGTTATCGTTTTTGCGTTGACCTTTGAAAAGTTTTCGTTTGGTAACTGACAAGGGTATCACTGTATTCATTTAGTTATGGATGCATACAAACCTGTTTGCATGTGTGGTGTTCTCGACAGGCAGTGAAATATAAATGAGACAATGGCATGAGTTTCCCTGACATAACTACAACACATTTATTAACAGGGAAACTAACTATTATATTTTATGAAAAATGGAAAATATGGATAATTTTTTTTAGAAATTTTGAAATTCTGTGGTCTTTTCTAAAAAGCTGGGGTTTGTTATTATTTATAACAGGCCCAGTATTTTATCATTATTAAAACCAAACCAATTTTGCTTACGAATAAATTGAATTCTCACTGAACTTGTGAAATGTCAAGGTCAGCTTGTCACGGTGCTGTAAATTGGCTGATGCTGTACTTGTAGATACATGTACCCTATATTCATCCATCATATATTCATCTTCACCATTGGTGTGAATGTTTTTCATCCTGTTACTCGTCTTGCAGTTCAAATTTAATACATTGGGATTGAGTACTGATCTAGATTCATTTACGTTTGAAATTACGAGGTACTAATAATTAGACTTGTATTTCCGCTACTTTAATATAGGTGTCATGTAGTGTATATGCTGGACTGCTGTGTTGGAGAATTGATCGAGTTTTCTGGGTCATTTTGGCATATGACTGTTTCACTTGTTTCTCCCAATGTTAAAACTAATTTTTTCATCAACTTGAGAAAAATTGAAATCAAAAGATCACCCATCCTGTTCACCTGATCTGGTCCATGTGTATAGATGGTAAGAAGAATGAGATGGGGAGAGAGAGAAGATGAGTTGGTTTATGGCTGGCACATATCCTGTTCACCTGATCTGGTCCATGTGTATAGAAGGTAAAAAGAATGAGATGGGGAGAGAGAGAAGATGAGTTGGTTTATGGCTGACACATTACATTTGTACATTTCTGGCATGGCTTTGTACAAAAGTGCCAGGACAATGTCATTATTATAAAGTGTACAAAATAAAAATTTGACATGCTGTATGTAATTTACCGTTTTCTCAGTTTTCTTTTATCTCAAGTCTATCCTATACCACATTTCTGATGTGCAGCAAAATTAGAACCAGGGCTATTTCAAAGCATTTTCGCTGCAGCATACATGTCAAGTCACCTGCTGTGGAAATGCACCAGTACCTCGTTGATGTCGTTTGCATGTCGTGACGCATACTGTGAAACTCCTTGAATGGAGGAGGCATGAAATGTGGTTTGATAGAATGGAACGCAAAGAACTTTGGGAAGGTGGACTCGGACCCTTAGAGACTCTATAGGGTTGGTCTAGAGATCACATATATACAGTAATTCTCCTAATAAATCAATCACAGGACGTGAATTTTCCTACCAAGAATCGGGGAGTGATCAAATTTATTACAACAGGAAGTTGACAAAATGGTCCAAAATCCTGCAAATAATCTATATTCTGAGTTGTTTTAAAGATTTTAGAGGGTGATCAAGAACAACTAATAATTGAATTTTGTCCGCAATATTGTTTGGCGATTGAATTCTAATAGGGTGATTGAATTATTACAGGAATGACAGTGTATCCATCAAACGATGGAGTCATGGTCATGTATATCTGAGTCCTGGTCATGTATATCTGAGTCCTGGTCATGTATATATGCCATGAATTGAATACCGGGTACTGAAATGTTGGCAAATGTTAGCTTACAATACCATATCAAAATTGACAAGCCCCGTGAGGCTTCGGGGGATTGACCTGGGATGTCGTTGTGATTACCGCAGGTCATGGTAAGAATATAGGCCTCAGCTCCTCTGACAGCTTGTCGTAACTGAGGCATCCGTGAGGTTCCCGAGTGTGAAAAGGAATAGGACCCTGTGTGGTGGTATGACAGAAATATAGTTGAAAGCGACATTAAATCATATCCACTGACTCAAACTTGACAAACCAACAGATATACAAGCTTACTAAACAGGCAATTCCGGAAATTTGGACCGCAGAAATGGAGATGAATGTGTAAATGTATTTCCATGCTGCCTTCAGAAACATTCAAATTGGTGAAGCGAAATCAAAGAAAACGAAGGAGAAGAAAAAGACACTTGATCCTTGACATGGTCATCTTAGTATTTGATGTTAAACCATGAGCTAACATGGTCGGCAATAAAATACTTTGTATTCGACCATGGTCCAACCTTCCAACCATTGTCAGACCATGTTTACTATGGAGTGCCGTTGTGCACATTCCAGGTCACGGTAAGAATAGGCGTCGGGCCCCTCAGAGAGCTTATCGTAAGAGGGGACTACCTGGGGCACCCGTGGGGTTCCCGGGTGTGAAAAGGAATCGGATACTACCTGTATGATTTCCAGCTGTGAAAAGGAGTAGGAACCAAACGTCGTGATATGACTGAAATAGTGTTGAAAGCGACATTAAATCATATTCACTCCCACTTGTTTACTATGGTTGACCTTTGTTGGTCATGGTTCAATAGGCCAGACCATATTCAACCATGGTCAATCAAAACTAGAGTTATCTTCCCTTGTGGAACTCTCTCAAAAGGCAATAAAATTAGTTTCAAACAGGTTGTAGATGTACAATTTGCAACAGTCTTTAGAGAACTGACTCCTCTTTATTATGAATAATCATGCCAAAGCTGAAACTTTATGGGAATGTTTGCAATCAGAAATTGACGTACCTGTATTGGTACTTAAGTTCATATAGAAATGCATCTGCAACCTGTTGTTGTTTCGGCATCCTGTTCATTCTTGAACTGTAGTTGTCTTTAATATATTTTTGTTCAAATAGAAGCTTAAATAAGGTTAGAGAATACTAAATAATTGCCTTGACCAAGTTCTGATTTTTTTTTTAAATGAAATTTAGCTGAGATTTTGGTGAACATTTTCAGAAGAATATAACATATTCATGCATTTGAACCATGAATGTGTTACCGTACTATAATGTACACCAGAGCTATCAAAAGTACATTCATGCCTTCAGGAATGATTATGTATGTTGCAAGATTATACTGTGCAAGAAATATGGATTAAAGACAGAGTAGGGAGTTAATGGGATATCAAGATCAAGGGTAAACCATGGATTTCTTATGTTGGATATGGTTTTGGCAATCATTCACCATGGCTTGTGGACATGGTCAACCATGGTAATTCATGATTTTGTAACAAAATATGGGCAACCATGGTCTATCATTGTCTACAGACCATGAACAACAATATTTTTTCCATGTACTAACCCTTGCAATTTGTCGGGAGTGTTCCATTCTGCTTGTTTCACCCCTCTTTGGATGAGTGGTGAGGAAGGAGTACCACTGCAAGCTGAAACTTTTTTGCAAATGGCATCATTGAGAAATTAACTGATTTAAGACATTGTTGAAGTGCTATACCTGTGACCCCCTTTAAAATGTGACAGCTCTGTGGAGATAAGATATCAACTAAAAAGTGTACCAAGTGTAACCATCAACACGGGCAGGTAATCAGGTTGATATGGCATGCACCTCTGAGCTCTGGTGAATGTCCTCACCAGAGCTACATCACAGTTGATATACAATATGAAAATTTAAATCAGTATAATTATTTTTCTCAAACAACAGCTTTTAATTTTGGCAGTGGATATTGTTCTGTAAAATCCGTTGAACAGCATGATCTTAGTCCTTAAGCAAAATTGATGATAGTACATGTGTGCACATATCTTTCAAAGAATGAGCAGAGTCACATGCTATTGTCACTGGGTCATTCTCAAGGAAAGGCGCAATTCGTGTCACTCGACCCAAATTACCTTCTAACCAACCTTATGGCTGAAAAAATTCAGATTGTTCATAGTATTCATTTGGTAGAGTACGAATAACTTCTTGCAAGCACTGTCCCGATTGATTTTTTCGGGTAAAATTTCACCAGAACCCTCCATTTAGGGTAAAATAGACCTGCCACTGGGTGTAGTGACCTACTTGATACAACGATAAAGTTGCCAGAAATTCTTTTGTTCTATATTATTCTACCTTTTTGGAAACCAGCTGCATCTGTTCTTTCAATATATGAATATATTGTTTACAAGGGCAGACTATCTTGTGAAAATGGCATGGGCAAAGGTCTGTCACTGGTTTTCGGGTCATTGGTGTTACTCTAACTGAAATCGGAGCCAAAAAGCGAACACTCAAATTAGAAACAAAGTTTTGCCACCAGGCGGCTTCTTTTCCAAGCGCGGGTAAACTTGAGATTCCATACGCAGTGTTTTATGAAACTCTCTTCAGTATTTCAGTCATTTCTAGCTCCAAATTTTCAGCGTATGTTTATTACGGGTCACTGGTGTTACGTGTCAGGATCAACATGTAGTGGCTCCCGAGTTAAAATATTAACTGGTAATAAAGAACTGTGCGTATTAATTACAAAATCATTGTTTTTGGACTTCTTGATCACAGCCTGTACACAGCTTACCTTTCTGGAGTTTTCCAACCGCTGTTGCCATTTAACTACCGCCTTCTTCCTCATGTGTCGAAACACTGAGGATTTATCATTTGCGAATTCTGATTGCATAGACTGAGCCTCTACTGCTGCAGTTTTAGCATACTCATCAGCAATCTCGTTGCCTCTTATACCACGGTGACCTGGGCACCAGTGGCATCGGACTCTTGCTCCGCGTCTCAAAATGGTTCTAGCTGATGCTCTAATAGCACTAATATCCTCTGCTCTGTTGCCTGGAATGTCTGAAGAAAAGCTAGACACAATAGCAGACTGACAGTCTGTGAAGATGTTTACATCTGCCTCCGCGGTAGTGCCTGCTACATATTCTAGACCTAGTCGGATACCTACCACCTCCCCAACATAATTATTGCCCACCTTGGCAACGGCTTTCTTGAGACATATGGGAGCAGATTTGAGACCCTTGAGGAATACATTGGCTGATGCCCCTACTGGGCCTGGGTTGCCTAGTGCTGACCCATCGGTGAAAATGACTACCCCATCATTCTCCAACAGTTTTAATTTCTGCCTAACACTGTGCTCCTGGTCTACTTTGCTGTTGCTGAACTCCTGACTGACTAAGCACTCCCTGAATAACTCTAACCCGTTATCCCTATACTGATAGTTTTTCCCCACCCCTTCTGGGGATACACCAAACTCTCTCAACCTGCAGAGCAAAGCAGAGAAAAGAGATGGATATCTTTCCCTCTGGGCCCTGTCAATGTGCGACTGCAGCTCTTGCACTATGGGGTCAGTGCCGCTACGTGCGAGAATTTTCGTCATTTCTTCTGCTTGTCTCAGCCTGAGGTGAATGTCGACTGGTGTACAATTAGTCAGGACTTCCAGTGTTTCTGTGGATGTGGAATTGAGACATCCAGTCGCTTTTAGAAGAGCTAGTCTGTGCACCTTCTCAAAGTCTCCACATGCTTCCTTACCTGAAGCTGCCACCACAGCAATACCATACTCTAAACGGGGCAAGACCAATGTTTTGTACAGATTAACGAAGTTGGGGGTTGAACATCTAGATTTAGCTCGAGCAAAGTCAGATAAGGATCTAAGGGCGCCAAAAGCTGCTGACTGCCTGGCATTGGAATGCTCAGTGAATTTGAGTTGGTCATCCAATACAACACCAAGAAGTTTTTTAGAGCGTACCATGTTAATTTTTCCCCCTTTCAGGACTAAGGTGACTTCTTTCCTTACCAGGTTTGGTGGAGCGAACAATAACCCGCAGGTTTTGTTCGCTGACATGACCATGTTCCAGTCACTACACCAAGTTTTGCCTACTTTGTCTATCTCCCTGTTTACCTCATCTACCAGAATATCTAAGTTAGGGCCACTTCGCAGGATGGTGTTATCATCTGCATACTCTGTGTGGTCAGACGAGGGACTAAGTCCTTTCGTAGCATCTGAAGTGTACACATTGCACAGAGTGGGAGAGAGCACAGACCCCTGTGGGATACCCAGTTTGGACGGAAGCCATCCAGTGGACGCCTCATTGACAGTGAACTTGGACTGTCGTTCACTAAGAAATTCTGAGATATAACACAGTAACCTGCCTCTTATACCCATGTTATACAGCTTGCATATCAACCCCGCTCTCCAAACACGCTCAAAGCAGCTGTCAAAATCCATAATCACCAGAATGGCATATTCTCCCCTATTCCAAGCCTCATATATTTTTTGGACCAGGCGAATGAGTGCATGTGTGCTTGATCTAAACTTTCTATATGACTCATTAGTGTCTGGAAGAGAGCCATCGCACTCCAATCTCCAGATGAGGCGTCTCTGAACCACCCTCTCCATGATCTTACCCAAGACACTCTCCAGGGTGATAGGTCTATATGCCTTAACAGAATGGTAGTTGTCTTTACCAGGCTTTGGGAGCAGGACCTTGGGGTCCTGTTTAAAGGCAATGGGTAACTTTCCCGAGCTCCAAAATAGCTGCAATATTTTGGTCAGGGTTAGTGCTAACTCTATCCCGCCTTTCTTTATCATAATTGAGAAAATCTTCTCCTCGGGACTAGGTGAGGAGTGCAAGGGGGTAGCTTCTATCGCTAGCTGAACTTCTTCAAGAGTAAGGTCAGTGTTCTCAGATGACAGCTGAGCAGGGGCATCCATCTTATCTAAATCCTTGGATTCTTCTTGGACCAGCCAAGCACCTAGTTCTTCTATGGTGCTATACCAGATGGTATTGTTCTGAACTTCTAAGTTCTCTGAGCCATAAACCCCTACCATCTCTTGTAGGATGTCTGTATCTTCAGCTGCAAGAGATCCATCAGCCCTTTCAATTGGCTGTATTATGTTCTTAACTTTTGGATTGATGGTTTTGTTGACAACTGGCCAAAATTTCTGTGGATCCCCTGAGTTGAGTTGGTCAATGAGGCTTTTCCAGTGTTCCTCTATCGCCTTGTCTACTGCTTCTTTAAACTCTTGTTTGGCTTTCTGTACCAGTCCATAATTGTGTGGGTCATTCCTATACCTGAATCTTTTCTTCCTGGCTCTAAGATTGTTTGCTTTGGCGCATACATCTGCATTCCACCAGCTTTTGCTGTGTGGACATACAGTTTTGCGCTTAATGTTCTTATCAGCTAGTTCCAACAGGGTATGGCGAAATTCAGTATACACCGTCTCTACATCTTTCTCTGTGTCAGATAGAGCCGAGAGCCATTCGCTAAAGACGATGTTTGTCTCGGTTTCCCAATTAGCCCAGTCTGTATTCCGAAAATCCCACTTGCTTTCCCGGAAATTTGTTTGTCGATGACCAATCCTGAAAGTTATCAGTCTATGGTCTGTAGCCAAAAAGACCTCTTCTCTGACCGCCCATTCCGAAATATCACTATCTATTCCTCCCTGTATCATGGTAAGATCTATTATGGAGCTGTCCCTTGTTGGTCTGCTATTGTTGACTATATGTAGATTGTGTTTGTGCAAAATGTCCAGGAGTAATGGTCCGAGAAGGTTAACTTTCTTGTTAAACCAGTAGGGGTGCTTTGCATTAAAATCTCCTGTAATGATGAGAGTGTGAGAACTCTATCTAATTGTGTCGAAAAGGCTGCCATAGCTCTAATGTCCTCCGGTGGAATGTAAACTGATCCAATGAGGTAGGAATGCCCATTCGTGTAGACGTTGGTCCACACCGCCTCAAGATCCCCTCTAACTAAGGTCTGTGCGTTTGACACACTTGAAATCCTTACGGACCAAGATGGCACTTCCCCCGCCTTGCCTATATAGTCGCGTCCATTTGTTCACATTCCAGTGCTTCAGAGAGCTACTAAGGTTCCAGTTCGGTTGCCAAATTTCAGTGAGACATAACACATCGATACTTTGTTTTTTTGACTACCTGTTCCATTAAAGGAAATGATGTATTAAGTGACCGGATATTTGCCTGTCCTACCTTCATGATGAATATTTCCTAAGAATAATATAACATAGATGAGAGCACTAAAACCTGACAGCTAGAGACCTAGAACATTTGTTCTTTTCTAAGCTTATTTACAGACATTTAACTAATCTATGTGTTTAACTAATCTATGTGTTTATCTCAGGCTAAGCGTGAAAGTACAGTAGTGCCTAATACCAGTCTCTAGAGGAGAGCTTGTGGCTCAAGGTCCTGTAGAACTGGCATGCCTTGCTGAATGCGGCATGCGCCCCTTCACAATTTGCACATTTAGGTGGACGCTCACACTTGCCGTTGTGATCAGTCCCACAGTTTTCACATCTGTGCTCTAGATCACAGTTAGCTGCTTTTGACAATTAAAGCATGGAGACCCCATATTTTGACACTTCACTGTAAAACCACCCCCAATGCACCCTCCCATATATCTTGTTTTGAGGGCTTGTGGAATACTGTAGTCCATGATCACCAGGTGAAAGTACTCACAGTTGTATTTTCTTGGTACTTGATTTGGATTGGATCCTGAAACTGCCTTCATCTGAAAGTTGTGAGAAAAATCCATATCCATGTGTATTTATGTCTGCAACAAAATAAAATTGTGTGAACCATGTTGAATTTAATCATACATACATAGGCCAAAATTCCAACTTATTACCCACCCCCACATACAACTTCTCTGAATGTAATGATAATGGATGTAGGCCTTTGGAGAGCATGACAGTGTCTGCAGCTATCTTAATTGTAACACCACACTTCTTGTTTATATATATCATCATTAGTAGAATGAGCCATTCAAGCATTGTGTGTGCAACATGGGGTGGTGGGTAAGGGGGGAAAGTCAATAATTTGAAATTTATTAATAGCCCTGTAACAGTATTTCCTAACTTATGTAATGGGAATCCCACAAGACATAAAAGCGGATTTATCTAAACATTGTATAGGTTGCGTTCTCATAAATGTCGGAAATTGATTTCATTGAATTAGCTTTATGGTGTATCTAGATACAATGTAATTTATCCAACCACTGTCTTGTATTAGGGTTGCATTCATGATCCAGTCACATTGTATTCGCTTGGCCTTTATTATCATGGGGGAAGTTAGTTAACTCATATTACTATTATTATACAAATTTTTAGCCAATTATTGATGGTGTGTTAGTGTTTGTGTTCTGCTGATAGTATTGTATGCCATATTGGACTGGTAATGCTTCATTATTTTGACAAAAATGGAAATTTAACGATGAATTCAATGCAATATTAATTGTACTTGTTTAAGAATAGCTAGATAATAGTAGTGAAGTAGTAAGTGTTACTTAGGAAATGTGTCCAAATGCTACATTCGTGAAAACAAGCATTATTAATGACACTAAATGAATTACAGCAGTCTGATTCAGCAAATTTTCAACGCCTGACATTTTTGAGGCCACTTTTTCTGTTGTCATTGTAGTAGCATCTGTAAATGGGAACTTGTCAGATGATGAAATTTAGATTAATCAGTTTTGATTTGTGTAAACTAGGAAAAAACACGCAATTTCATTAAGGCTTCCGATGAAAATCGGAAGACTTCTTATTATTGTTCGGATTATTATTATTCTTCTCCCTGATTTTTTTATTGTTAAATCTCAGCAGCCATCAGGTCGATCATGCTCAAACTTCACACACATATTAGACATGTGGAGATCTAGTGCATATTGAAAATTTGTTGTGATTGGTCGCGGGGTTCAGCGGCCATCTTGGATTTACCCCGTTTTCAAAAAGATCTTCTAAACCCTACTCCTCTGTAACCGGTCTTTAAAAATCCAATAAGAGAAGTTGCTCCGTAAAACAAAATGGCCGCCATCGGCCAATCAAAATGGTTGAATTTTCAAGTAACGGATTTGGACGGGAAAAGTGACGAAATATATGTTATCTGATATGGCGATCATGAATATGCAAAAAAATTGCTCCTAGGTCACGTGGTTTGGCCGGCATTTTGAATTTTGTCAGAAAAGGAACACATCTTTTACAGGCTATAACTCTGGATCTACGGGAGGTACAGCGTTGCGGTTTATTGATTTGTATTGTGCAGGAGCTGCTCTTTCGGAAAAATGCAGTTTCCAGCTAGGTTCAATAGTTTCCCCGCATTTCTCAGATCTAACTCTCCCAAATTTGCGAGTTGACGGATTATTCGTCGGTGATAACTATGTAGGTTAGATGTAAACGGAAGCAATGACGTCACTATAAGCACAGCTAGGCCGATGTAAGAATATCCCGCATTAAATGCTGAGTTGCTTTATTACTGTATATTATCATAGCTAAATGTTATTGCTTCATTTAATTTAATCGTAGCTTAAATAATTTTCCCGCTATTCTCAAATAGTGGCATCGCAGTTTGCCAATGGTGTCTCGCAGGGGAATTCCCTCAGAACAGACATGTAAAATTGAAAATGCCATTTCCATGGTATGTTGCAATATTAATAGGGGATTTCCAGCCTGACATGATCACTTCAAACATTTCGCATCTCAGGTTCGCCTGTTATGACCGTGTAGAGACACCAGACAGCAGAGAGTGAAATGTGACGAGTATTATAGCGAGTAAGTGTATAAACGAACATTCCGGATTCTCTCTGTTTTATTCATGTGAGATGCAGGCTGTATGTATGTGTTTCATATATTGTTGAAATGGACTGTAGTTCGTGTCGCATTATCCTAAGGACCACATCAGACTGACTGGATTTGTATGCTGTAAAACTATGGAGTTATCAGGAGATTGAACACACACGTGAGTACTGGATAGCTGTATGTTGTTGTTGAAAACCGATTATCACATACGCTGTAACTCTGTATAATATATAGCTATTCTCGGTAACAAACTTTACACGAATTTATTAATTTTTCTGCTGTACTTTTTTCTGTGTGAGCAACGTGAAACTTTCCGGGAATATAATAAACTGCCTGTAACTTAAGCTTTACGTTATGGTAACACAGCTTAGGCAGCATTACCAGATTACGGACATATTTTTGTGACACTGAAACGTTAACCATCCAGACTATCCAGATTCACATTTAGTAGTATAAAAGGGCATTTCTAGCCCTATTGACCTTTCGGCGCAACGCGCAGAGAATAGTATAGTAACCGCATGTTGATTCACATTTAGTAGTATAAAAGCGAATTTCGAGCCCTAATGACCTTGCGGCGCAACGCGCAGAGGATGGTATGTTAACAGTATATTGACACACATTTAGTAGTATAAAAGCGCATGTCGACCCTATTGACCTTGCGGCGCAATGCGCAGAGGATAGTATAGTAACAGTATATTGACACATTTAGTAGTATAAAAGCGCATTTCGAGCCCTAATGACCTTGCGGCGCAATGCGCAGAGGATAGTATAGTAACAGTATATTGACACATTTAGTAGTATAGAACCGCATTTCGAGCCCTATTGACCTTGCGGCGCAATGCGCAGAGGATAGTATAGTAAGAGTATATTGACTCACATTTAGTAGTATGAAAGCGCATTTCGAGCCCTATTGACCTTGCAGCGCAATGCGCAGAGGATAGTTTGGCAACAGTATATTGACTCACATTTAGTAGTATAAAACCGCATTCAGCGGCCATCTTGGATTTACTCTGTTAATTCTTATATTTAAAAAGTCGACCAATCAAAATTGTCGGATTTTCAAGTGATGGATTTTGACGGGAAAAGTTATTGAGTATATGTTATATGACATGGCGATCACGAATATGCAAATATTTTGCTCCCAGGTCACGTGGTTGGCCGCCATCTTGAATTTTGTGAAAAACGACCAATTTTGCAAGGGTTTATTCTCTTAAACCCTGATAGATACAGATTTCTAGGTTACTGCGATATATCGGAAAGGCCGTGTTCTGTTGCACTGAAAGGAGTTTTGATTGGCTGAATGGTTTGGCGGCCATAGTGGATTTCGCTTGAAACCTTCAACGATCTTCTCCACTGAAACAGCTGCACCGAGCGCTGTGAAACTTGGTACACATGATCAATGGATTGAGTTCTCTCACTCTTAGATTTAGAAAGTTCATCCGTTGAAAAAGATGGCCGCCATCGATCAATCAAAATTGTCGGATTTTCAAGTAACGGATTTTGACGGGAAATGTTATGAAATATATGTTATATAATATGGCGATCAAGAATATTTGAAAATTTTGCTCCTAGGACACGTGGCTTCGCCGCAATCTTGAATTTTGTGAAAAACTTAACCAATTTTGCAACGGCTTATTCTCTTTAACCCTGATAGATACAGATTTTTAGGTTACTTCGATATTTTGGAAAGGTCATGGTCCGTTGCGCTGAAAGGAGGTATTTTTGATTGACTGAACGGCTTGGCCGCCATATTGGATTTAACGCCAAAACTTCCAAGATCATCTCCTCTGAAACCGCTAAACCGATTGATGCGAAACTTGGTACAGAGGATCAATGGGTTGAGATCTCTTTGATAGACTATTAAAAAAATTCTGAGTGGAACAAGATGGCTGCCATCGACCAATCAAAATTGTCGGAATATGAAGACACGGATTTTGTGAGAAACCTTAATTATCTATATTGCAAGCGTTTATTCTCTTGAACCTTGATAGGTACAAATTACTAGGCTGCTGAGATGTATTGTGAAGGCTATGGGGTGTTGCACTGAATGCAAAATACTGTCGATTAGCTGAAAGGTTTAGCGGTCACATTCCATCATACGCCTGGACACTAGGCCCTGTGTCCCCGCTAGCCACAGCTCGCAGTTACAATTATTATTATTATTAGGCTTCCAAAAAAATTCAGAAAACAATGTATATCCTCTGTCACGGCGACACTCAATCGTGAGATATTAAACAAAGGAATTTCAAAGAAAAGTTCTTGTACAGGTGGTCGATACCCAAGTACGAATTCATATGTAGATATACATGTACAACGAGCAAAGAAAAAAAGACACACGGTATAATAACACACTTTGTCTTTCCGACCTATTCCAACTAATTTGAATACGGGATAGAAGAGAGGAACATAGAATATGTAAATGAGTAACGTGATTGTTGAACAAATTTGGCTAATTTGCACGTAACTGCCGAATCGCCTGATTCAAGATTTGCTAAATGACGTTTTATTCAATCTCAATTATTCCCCGCAGTTGTTTGAAATCCGCATACTGATATCTCTGACTGCATGGACTTATTTTCGTGAACCCTGATACAAATTTCTAGGCTACTGACATATCGGGAATACCAGGATATGTTGCACTATTTGGATTTATTAATAGGGGATTTCCAGCCTGACAGGATTACTTCATGTAACATTTTGCAATATTCTGCCAGATTACGCAATAACACTGCACATATCCATATATAATTATTTCACAACATCGGTACCGAGAAATACTTCTATTTTAAAGAATGCATGATTAATGTGCATTTACAATGTACATCTGCGTCTGCTGTACATTTGGCGATACATATCGCATGCTGATAGCAAAATACGAACGTAGCGTGCAAGATCTATGGCGCTACGTTTCGTAACTTGTGTCTAATTCCGCTTAACCCGGGGCTAGGGGCCGTACGAACCCACGTACTTCAAGATCCTCATGGTACTCATATGAACAGTCACAATCAAAGCGTGACTGAGATACATTTTTTTTTTATAGATGACGACTCTATATTCGATTTACACCTCGAGTGTAAATTTATTTATGGGCATAGCGGGTCAAACCGAGTTAGCTCCCCTGCTCTAGCTCCCGCGTCTTTTCGGTTGCTTGGCGGATAACAGACGAAAACTTGAAGCTGTTCTTCTTGTGTGCTCTGAAGATTCAATGGTATATCCTTTAAAAATTAAGTTTATCACATAGACCCAAAGGTAATTTGGGAGTAAGTATTCCCTGCTTTGCAGCGGCAAGTTGTCAATGCTTACACTGTCTCTGATTTTTCATAATCATCATGCCATTGCGTTCGTTGATTTTAGGTCACTCCATCGTACGCAGACTGGCGTCGCACCTGCAGTCTGGTTCTGATAGCAGACTCCGGGTTGATTTCAAGCTTGAAAATATGACCAACATTTCCATGCACGGAGTAGGGGGACGAACTGTTAATTCTTTAATGCAACATGATTTGCCTGTCGTTGGCAATTGCGGTCCCGACTAGCTGGGTATCATGGCGTCTCCCTTCTGTCACCGCTGTGCGGCGGGATCTCCCGTGTGGAGTTGAGGTGGATGGGCACCGTCGGAGGCAGACCAGAGAGTGGCATTCACTCGCCCCAGGCCCCACTGTCGTTGCAGATGGTCCTGACGGTTTGGAATGCCGTCGATGTTATTGGTTACAAACACTTGCTTGCACTCGAAATGCCGCACGGAACGAAATGGATCGAGAGCCAAGGACGTGACGGCCATGTCTTGTTGTCGTCTCCTCGAACTGGCAGACAAGGTGCGAGTTTCTTGCACGCGTCACCAGGGTTTGACCCCGTTGGATTTCGCCCGTCGGAGTTAATATCTCAAAACACTCCAACAACTTAGATCTATCCATTATCGTGGTATTTGAACATGTGTCAGCCTGGAATATTAGACACGTGTAGGCCTGTAAGAGATTCTATATTAAGTCCGACGGGCGAAATTTGACGGGGTCAAATTTTGGTGTCGCGTGTGGGAAACTCGTGCCTTGTCTGCCAGTTCGGGGGGACGACAGCGGGACATGGCCGTTGCGTTTTTGGCTCTCGATCCATTTCGTTCCGTGCCGCATTTCGAGTGCAAGTGAGTGTTTGTGGCTGGTGATATTGATGGCATTCTAGACCGTCAGGACCATTTGTGGCGATGGTGGGGTTTGGGGCGAGTGAATGTTGTTTTCTGGTCTGTTTCCGACGGCGCTTGTCTGCCTCAGTTCCGCACGGGATATCCCGCTGCATGGCGGTGACAGAAGGGAGACGCTATGATACTTAGCTAGGTCCCGACGTGGTAGTTTTAATTATTGGAGGCAATGATGTCTCCCCAGGCGTTGACCCGGAGGAGGTAGCTTATCGATTATTATCATTTGTGAGTTTGTTGCATAACTCGTTCGGTGTCAGCAGCATTGTAGTCTGCCATCTACTACCCCGATATCCCCCTTTTTCTTTTGGCAGGGTTATAACATAATTGCTGCACAAATTAACAATATTTTGTTGAATGAGATGAGCAGTATGCCATATGCCACATTCTGGAGGCACAATGATTATTTTTTATTGCCCACAGAACAGGGGCCTGGACATGTCAAGACTATGAACATATAAAAGAGCGTTTTATCAAGAATTTGTTCTGTGCAGACGGTGTTCACTTTTCACAGAAAGGACAGTATTATTTATACCGTAGCATTCGCGGTGCCCTCATTAAGGGCTGTAGGGCTGTGGGTACTCTGTATTCTGCCTAAATTACTCGTACCGAGTATCTGAAACATTCGATAACCATTGTTGTAAGTGAAATTAAGGATCAGATTCTTAGCCTGATCACGGTGAATCAAGTTCACTGAGGGGTTCGTTATGTTTAGCACAGTCTGAATGTATTGACGCAGTTATTAGGAATAATTATGTAACAGCAATAAAATTCATGGCAATTGTTGTTGTGTTGCTTATTTTTTCACGCTTCAGGTTGATTTATAGCCATCTGGCCTTGAAAATCCGTCATTGGTTTATCTTGACACCGATAAACTTCTCAATGGCTTGTATCCTATCCTGAAATTTTGAAATGTTCTTTACTAATTTGTCACTGTGTGGTATATAACGGTCCTAAACAGAATGACTTCTATGAATCCCTGTATATATTTGGGCTATGAGTTTTTTGGGCATAAATTTTGCCTACTTTCCCGTGTTCGATCATATTGGTTAAGACTGGATAGAGCTATTGTGACGTTTACCGAACTGAAGCTATTCCCCTCACCCAAGATGCCTCCCAGTGCAGTTGTGCCCTGCATTGAGCAGGATGGGCTGTTCCTAGAGATGTGTTTGATATGACAATCTGTTAGCCTACAATGATAACTGCATGCATCACAGGCTGGGGCTGAGGTATCCTTATTTCAGCCTTCATTATGCTAGCTGGTCGAAAGGAATGATACATATTTGAGTCAAATTGAATTATAACGCAGTGAGTATTGGCAGTCACTTCTCTCTGATTGCTGATATGGCAGATTTGAAATAATTTTGCTTTATTACTAAATTCATCAATGGCTACAATTTGGCCACCCTTAGCAACCCATTTATTAGCCCCGGTCAGTGATGTTGGGGTCTGTACAGAGACTCTGTGCCGACCCTGTCAGTTGGCCTGTATCACATAGATCGTTGGGCTGATTGTCATTTGTTACCATCTCTGGAGGTGGATTCCTGAATGGGTCGAAGTATTGGATGATATTCCATTTGTTTAGAATGCTCAGTTAGAGGCATTCAGCTATATTGTGTATGGATTCCTGAATGGGTCCAAGTATTGGATGATATTCCATTTGTTTAGAATGCTCAGTTAGAGGCATTCAGCTATATTGTGTATGGATTCCTGAATGGGTCCAAGTATTGGGTGATATTCCATTTGTTTAGAATGCTCAGTTAGAGGCATTCAGCTATATTGTGTATGGATTCCTGAATGGGTCCAAGTCTTGGATGATATTCCATTTGTTTAGAATGCTCAGTTAGAGGCATTCAGCTATATTGTGTATGGATTCCTGAATGGGTCCAAGTATTGGATGATATTCCATTTGTTTAGAATGCTCAGTTAGAGGCATTCAGCTATAGTATTGTCTCCCTTGATCACTCATACAAGCACCCTGAAGGTAGAAACCAACATGTACAAGCCCTGTATTACAAACCGAAGGGTTACAGGTGTTGTTGTTGTATGGGGGGGACACAGGTTTTCATATATGGCCGCATTTCACTGGTTCATACCCACTCAAGATAACATGGATAGAGATGAGAAAGTTGTGTGAATAAAGAATAGGGTATGGCTATGTGCCACGCTTTTGATTGCTGGTCCATTTGTGGGACATATAAGATTACATGTACCAGGCCATGTTATTCTGAATCCCTGTATGGTTTTAATTTAACTGTACCAAAGTTAATTGTATGCATAGCTAATGTTATGCTGTAGATGACACCAACATATGAGATTGTCTAACTCTGACATAATTCATAATTACTTAGGTCATTTTAACCCCCCAGTCCCCCCCCCCCCCCTGTTCTCACCTGTAAGCACACACATCCTGATGCTGGGAGCTGTTTTTTAATGCATGGCAAACAAAGCATGGTTTATTTTACAGCAATGCCCCCCAAACGAAAGTCTGCATTGAGGGTTGCAGAGGTGGTAAGCGCCGTCAAGTCGCCCAGGGTTGCAGTGCGACGGGAATACACTCGGGCTACAGATGGGTCCAACATATCCGAGTTGTCGCCGATAACCCTGCTGAATATTGCTCAGCAAGTGGAATCGAACATTTTGCCACGTTTGACTGAACAAATTAAACTAACTGTAGAGTCCTCTGTTACAGCAGCCATTGCACAGGCTCTTTTACCTGGTATCGTATCACAATCTGCTGCAGCCAACTACGGGGTTGGGACAAATTCTGTTGCAGAACAGGATAATGCTGGGGCCAATATGGTTACAGGGGAGGGTGTTCCTGAGAATCCCCCAGCTGTTGCTGAAGTGGTTACAAATAATATTACAGGAATATCCGCTGTAGGTGAATGCCCACCAATCATTCCCATCCAGGAAATTGAAGAGCTTAAGACCCCTCCGGTTACAGCAACTATTCCGGTTTATTCCACTGTTTCGGACAAGTTGAAGGAGAAAATTTGGGCTAGCGAATTTATAGAATTCCGACTGCTGTTGGAACCTCGTAATCAGGAGGCATATACATTGCGCTTGAATGACCAGGACGGCAATCCTGCCCTGACTTGGTCACGTAAGATGCCCAACTCTAAGAAATTCATGACAATGAATGACTGGCTAACTTGCTGGAATCGGTTTTCGGCCATTTACCTTCTGAAACACCCTGCATGCGCAGACGGTCTGGCAAAGCATTTTGAGGTGGTTCGAGACCATTTCGGGGGGGGATGGCAAGTGGTTCACGTATGATGAATCATATCGTTATGAAATTGCCCAGGGCAGGTGTGCATGGGGTCAGCCGCATACAGAGCTGTATGCAAAATCTATTATGGTAACTAATAAGTCCTTCCGTCGTCCTCAGCAAGGTACTACAACTAAGTCTCCATATTTGCCACATAACTTTGCTGGAATTTTATCCGATTATCCTTGCAGTTGAAGTTTGGGGGGCCCTCCTAGCCAATAAGTGTATCATTTTTCATACAGATAACCAAGCTCTGGTTAGTATTATTAACAATTCAACTTCTAAGGATAAAAGTATCATGTTTCTTGTGAGAAAACTTGTGCTATACTGCCTTCAGTGGAATATACTTTTTCAGGCCTCCCATGTTGCAGGCTATAACAATTCCTTAGCCGATTCTCTCTCTCGACTGCAGGTACCCAAATTCAAACGCCTGTTGCCGGAAGCAGACCCGTTTCCCACAGCTATACCTCCCCTTCCAGCTTTGCCATGCTAGAAACTAAGTTGCAGAGCCTTCTTACTAGTGCGCTAGCAGCCACCTCGGTTAGAGCTTATAGACGTGCCTGGGCCATTTATCATGCATTTTGTCAGGAATACGGCATAGAATATTGTATTCCGGTCAAGGCTTCTCAACTGGCATATTTTGTGGCATACTTAGTGTCTCAAGCGTATGCTTCTTCGAGTATCACTTCATACCTATCAGCAATTAGTTACGTACATAAATTAAATTCCCTTCCTGATCCAACATCTTCTTTCCTCATTGGCAAGCTCCTATTTTGCACAAGCTAGTTCTGGCTCTTAGCCACACAACATCTTCACTATTTAAGCGTCGCTTGTATCAAGCCATGTTTTTGTTAGCATTTCATGCATTCCTTCGGATTGGAGAAATGACAGTATCCTCTCACAATTTGCATTATTTTCAAGTCGCGTTTGTTGGGTCAGATTCGCTTATCACTTTTCAGAACTATAAGCATTCCGGTGGAAAGTCATTTCAATTGCGTGTCTGTGGTCAGAAGTCAACTTTGTTCTGCCCGGTTCATGCTTTAAAGTTATACCTAAACTTAAGAGGCCTATCTCCTGGTCCTATGTTCGCTTACCCACCTAACCGTGCCATCGGTCGCAAGGAGTTCTGTCGCGAATTGAACAGCTTTAGAATAGGTGCTGCTACGGCTGCCGCTGAGGAGGGGTTGTCCGACAGCCAAATTCGGCAGCTTGGCCGCTGGAAATCTGACGCATTCAAGATTTACGTTCGCCATTCCCTACGCGTATCCGCTTTATAGTCTTTGCGAGGTGGCTGAGTGCATTGTCAGTGGGTTATCTGAATGGTCGTTTTGCAAGGACACGATACAGCAACTGTTAAGTTCACGATCTGGTTATGGGTTCATGCCAGATTTGTCCCACCAGAAAGGTCTGCAGATACAGAATGTCATTATGAAACTTTGTTCTAGTTAGGTTTGAGCCTTAGTTAATGTGCTTGATGGGTGATGGGTTCATGCCAGAGTTACATGTAACTTACATATACAGGGTTTTGATACGAGGATCAGTGCATAAAATTGTTGGTAGCATGCCTGGCGATGGGTTCATGCCAGGATTACGAGTTTGCTACTCATACAAGGAAGAACTGATAATTACGGGTTTCTGTTTAGTGCGTAAATTGTTTGCAGCTTATCCCAGTGTCTGGTTATGGGTTCATGCCAGACCCCCTTTTTGGTTTGCATAGCATGTATTTCTGATCCGATCATGGGTTCATGTCGGGTCATATTGTTCTGGGTACTTTGTGTTGTAGGAGAGAAATGGTTTCCGATTAATTTCTAACTATAGCTGGGGCTAATTGTATTTAACTTGTTGGGAGTGATTCGCAACTCTAAGCTAGTCAACAATCGTTGATGGTCATGGGTTCATGCCATCATTCACTATTTAGACTTGTCAAGTTGGATAGCGTGTATTTCGCATTGCAGGGTTAGTTTGGGTTACCATATAAAGCTTGCAGTACATTCCGATCATGGGTTCATGTCGGATCATATTGTGGCTGGTACTTTGAATTGTGTTATATAACAGAAATGGTTTCGGAGTGTTTTCTAACTACAGCAGTAGCTAATTATGTTGACTTTTTGTGAGAAACTCAATGCTCTAGTTAGCAATCATTAATGGTTCATGCCATTATTTGCTATTTAGCCTTGTTAATAATAAGCAAATTTGTTCTTTTCCTTGGGTGCCAGGATCAATTGTATATGCCTATGCAGTTCAAAGAAAAAGCATGGCATCGACTAAGGTGTTATTTTTTTTTTTCATGTTGCACTTCTCATTCTGGAAGTTTTCCACATTTGGCGTAGTTTTTTCGCTGTGTGTGTATCGGTCTTTATTATGGGGCTACCTCCCACAAAGTCTGAAGGACATGTGGGAGGTGGTGGCGCGTAGCCCCATTTCATGGCTGATATATAGACATATATATTTACTAAACACTAAAGTTCTCTAATTTATAGTATGGTACACATTCTTTACCTTCGCGGTTCATTTGATGTACACCGCGTTATCATGAATATAAACCGTCACACAGTGGCCTAAGATCTACGCCATTCAATGTGTTTGTATTATTCCCTTTAAGGTATTCCTTTTATTTATTCATCAGGGCTAGAACATAAATTCGATTTACACCTCGAGTGTAAATTTATTTATGGGCATAGCGGGTCAAACCGAGTTAGCTCCTCTGCTCTAGCTCCCGCGTCTTTTCGGTTGCTTGGCGGATAACAGACGAAAACTTGAAGCTGTTCTTCTTGTGTGCTCTGAAGATTCAACGGTATATCCTTTAAAAATTAAGTTTATCACCCGCCTCCGTCCCCTTAGCCCCTCCTGGCTTTCAGCTTGGGTAGTGTGATTGAATGATAATTGTATTGTTTCTTTTTGAATTTCTGGCTCTTTTTCAGGTGACATCAGTCCTATCGGTTGTGTTCCCAGCCTCCTTGGAGATCGGATGAGAGGTGGTGGCGCGTAGCCCCATTTCATGGCTGATATATAGACATATATATTTACTAAACACTAAAGTTCTCTAATTTATAGTATGGTACACATTCTTTACCTTCGCGGTTCATTTGATGTACACCGCGTTATCATGAATATAAACCGTCACACAGTGGCCTAAGATCTACGCCATTCAATGTGTTTGTATTATTCCCTTTAAGGTATTCCTTTTATTTATTCATCAGGGCTAGAACATAAAACGAATATTATGGATTAAGAATACTGATCAGCGATACGGATTTGATATTTTTAGAACATCATGATGTCTTGCCGGCATCATTGAAAACTGTTGACCGCTTCTCTCTTGCAGGAAACAAGCCTATGTTTATGTATACCATGATTGTCTTTTTGAATTTGATGCTAATACTGTTATGTGGAAAATGGAATAGGTCTTTGGATTATGGACGCGGATATTCTCTAATGGACGACGGCTGGATTATGAATGACGGACTAGACGCTTGTAATTTCGACGAACAAACAAACTCCGGCATCTTTGACATTGCATTTTCGACAGTTTGATTGCAGATCTTGAATTTTGTGGAGAAGTTTACCAATTTTGCAAGGGCCTACTCTCTTAAACCCTGATAGATACAGATTTTTATGTTGCGATAGGTGCAATGCGCAGACGATAGTATAGTAGCAGTATATTGACTCACATTTAGTAGTATACAAGCGCATTTCGAGCCCTATTGACCTTATAGCGCAACGCGCAGAGGATAGAAAAGTAACAGTATATTGACTCAGATTTAGTAGTATAAAAGCGCATTTCGAGCCCAATTGATCTTATAGCGCAACGCGCAGAGGATTGAAAAGTAACAATATATTGACTCAGATTTAGTAGTATAAAACCGCATTTCGAGCCCTATTGACCTTGCGGCGCAATGCGCAGAGGATAGTATAGTAACAGTATCTTCACTCACATTTAGTAGCATAAAAGTGCATTTCGAGCCCTATTGACCTTGCGGCGCAATGCGCAGAGGATAGCATGGTAACAGTATATTGACACATTTAGTAGTATAAAAGCGCATTTCGAGCCCTATTGACCTTGCGGCGCAATGCGCAAAGGATAGTATAGTAACAGTATATTGACACATTTAGTAGTATAAAACCGCATTTCGAGCCCTATTGACCTTGCGGCGCAATGCGCAAAGGATAGTATAGTAAGAGTATATTGACTCACATTTAGTAGTATGAAAGCGCATTTCGCGCCCTATTGACCTTGCAGCGCAATGCGCAGAGGATAGAAAAGTAACATTATATTCACTCACAGTTAGTAGTAAAAAAGCGCATTTCGAGCCCTATTGACCTTGCGGTGCAACGCGCAGAGGATAGTATAGTAAGAGTATATTGACTCACATTTAGTAGTATGAAAGCGCATTTCGAGCCCTATTGACCTTGCAGCGCAATGCGCAGAGGATAGAAAAGTAACATTATATTCACTCACATTTAGTAGTAAAAAAACGCATTTCGAACCCTATTGACCTTGCGGTGCAACGCGCAGAGTATAAAAAAGTAGCAGTATATTCAGTCATTTAGTAGTATAAAAGCGCATTTCGAGCCCTATTGACCTTGTAGCGCAACGCGCAGAGGATAGAAATTAACAGTATATTGACTCAGATTTAGTAGCATAGAAGCGCATTTCGAGCCCTATTGACCTTGCGGCGCAATGCGCAGAGGATAGTATAGTAAAAGTATCTTGACTCACATTTAGTAGTATAAAAGAGCATTTCGAGCCCTATTGACCATGCGGCGCAATGCGCAGAGGATAGAATACTAACAGTATATTGACTTACATTTAGTAGTCTAGATCGTCTAGAATGCGTAATTTCGGAAGCCGACCCATAGCTGCTCGCAGCTCTAGTTTTATTTGTTATCGTTTTTGCGTTGACCTTTGAAAAGTTTTTGTTTGGTGACTGACAAGGGTATCACTGTATTAATTTAGTTATGGATGCATACAAACCTGTTTGCATGTGTGGTGTTCTCGACAGGCAGTGAGATATAAATGAGACAATGGCATGAGTTTCCCTGGCATAACTACAGCACATTTATTAACAGGGAAACTAACTATTATATTTTATGAAAAATGGAAAATATGGATAATTTTTTTTAGAAATTTTGAAATTCTGTGGTCTTTTCTATAAAGCTGGTGTTTGTTATTATTTATAACAGGCCCAGTATTTTATCATTATTAAAACCAAACCAATTTTGCTTACGAATAAATTGAATTCTCACTGAACTTGTGAAATGTCAAGGTCAGCTTGTCACGGTGCTGTAAATTGGCTGATGCTGTACTTGTAGATACATGTACCCTATATTCATCCATCATATATTCATCTTCACCATTGGTGTGAATGTTTTTCATCCTGTTACTCATCTCGCAGTTCAGATTTGATACATTGGGATTGAGTACTGATCTAGATTCATTTACGTTTGAAATTACGGGGTACTAATAATTAGACTTGTATTTCCGCTACTTTAATATAGGTGTCATGTAGTGTATATGCTGGACTGCTGTGTTGGAGATTTCTGGGTCACTTTGGCATATGACTGTTCCACTTGTTTCTCCCAATGTTAAAACTAATTTTTTCATCAACTTGAGAAAAATTGAAATCAAAAGATCACCCATCCTGTTCACCTGATCTGGTCCATGTGTATAGAAGGTAAGAAGAATGAGATGGGGAGAGAGAGAAGATGAGTTGGTTTATGGCTGACACATTACATTTGTACATTTCTGGCATGGCTTTGAACAAAAGTGCCAGGACAATGTCATTATTATAAAGTGTACAAAATAAAAATTTGACATGCTGTATGTAATTTACCGTTTTCTCAGTTTTCTTTTATCTCAAGTCTATCCTATACCACATTTCTGATGTGCAGCAAAATCAGAACCAGGGCTATTTCAAAGCATTTTCGCTGCAGCATACATGTCAAGTCACCTGCTGTGGAAATGCACCAGTACCTCGTTGAGGTCGTGACGCATACTGTGAAACTCCTTGAATGGAGGAGGCTTGAAATGTGGTTTGATAGAATGGAACGCAAAGAACTTTGGGAAGGTGGACTCGGACCCTTAGAGACTCTATAGGGTTGATCTAGAGACCACATATATACAGTAATTCTCCTAATAAATCAATCACAGGACGTGAATTTTCCTACCAAGAATCGGGGAGTGATCAAATTTATTACAACAGGAAGTTGACAAAATGGTCCAAAATCCTGCAAATAATCTATATTCTGAGTTGTTTTAAAGATTTTAGAGGGTGATCAAGAACAACTAATAGTAGACCAGCCACCCAATCCAAAAATGGCTAGAAAACTTTTTGATGGCATCGCGTGTTAAAAGCTGTCATCCAGGCTTAATCAACTCTACATGGTGTGCAGATTACGATGTGACCGGATGACATTCTCACTTTTGACCGTTAAGGTCATTTTTGAGGTTATAAAGGCCATTAGAGGTCAAATAAGGATAAAGCATCTATTTTAAGCAATATCTTCGTAATGGAAGAGTGATTGTGACTGATTTTTTTAACTTGCTTCATTTTTCTTCTGGTCTTACTTACTGATGGTTTGCATAATCACATATGCAATGGATTATGCGAAATTTTAACACTACCAGACCTTTGGGGAAGGGACATTGTGGCCCCCTTCCAAAACTTTCTGCCCTATCTTCGAATCGGTAAAAAATTGAGAGCTGACACTCCATGGCTTTGTAGTCTATCATAATGGGGTCATGTTGAGCCTATTTGCATAGCTACGAGCAGAAAATCATGAGTAAATTCAAAATGGCAGCCATGTGGCGTATCAGAAAAAAAATGTTGTTTTCGTCATTTTTGGTTCGAATTCCTACTTTTCTGGGAGGAAAAGCGGACAAAAACTATTTCATTTTACATCAGATGATTATTAACTAAATTAAAATGTATCATGCCGTTTTTGTGAAGAAAACACATAAATAAAAAATCGGAAATCATCGCGTGGCCAT
This sequence comes from Hanleya hanleyi, assembly GCA_036873755.1. NCBI lineage: Eukaryota > Metazoa > Mollusca > Polyplacophora > Lepidopleurida > Hanleyidae > Hanleya > Hanleya hanleyi. The sequence continues at coordinate 32,324 of JAVTVY010051934.1, forward strand.
CTTGGATTTTTAAAACATTTTCTCGTAGAGCTTGATCCAATGGTATAGTGTGGTAAGATGCAGCTCGCTAGCTGGGAGAAAAACATTTAGGGGGAGCAATGACACCAAATTAGTGAGCCAAACCAAGAAGATGGCGGTATCGTTTGTTAAAAGCTGTCATCCATATGTGAAAATTCAATGTAACATCCGCCTCTGATCCCCTTGCTATGTGTAGTCAGTGCCCCGCTGATCTGGTTCTAATCCCCCATCCGCATGATCGAAACTTCAAACTTATCAGTTTTATAGCTCAACTGACAAAATTGTCCATCAACAAAGGAAATATCTGATGGCGCTCATGATTGTTGGACAGGACCGGGTTGTCACAGGCCGGAAGCTACACACAGAAACATTTGTTAACATATATGGTATTGCTCTTGTACAAGTAGCTTGTCTATCAGTCAGATGCAAGATAAAGTGGTTTTAGATATTCTTTTTGGAACATATAACATTCCATAAAAATGGAGGGAGACGGGTACCCGTGTTCGTAGTGAGATGGTCAGGATGATTAGCTTTTACCAGGTGTCCCTAGCTGTTTGTAATCTGATGGCCAGGAATATTACCCTTGACCAGGTGTCCCTGTTTGCAGTCAGATGGTCAGAATACCCATTATCAAGGAACTGGCTTGTCATCTAACCATACCAAGGAGGTCTTAGCTTAATATTTGCTATTAAACATATTTGAGTTAAACATAATTTGATAATCAGAAAAGTACATATGGTAGTTCCTGGATGATTTCATCATTGAAGGAAACAAATTTTCAACCAGGGTCATAGAATTCAACATTATACAGCGAAGTTTGCCATGAAGAGATGCATATAATCACTCTTTTGAGACAGATTTACCAGCTGAAAGCTTAAGACAGATTGAATTGTCAGTCTGGTAACCACCAGCAAGCAATCCTCTATATGTGACCTATGGTACCACCAAATGCTTGGCGACTCTTACAGGCTCTCGTTGCATCAGTAGAAATTACTATAACGGAGAATAACTCAATTGTTTAATTGTTCATGGGGTGACCACACCAACATTAAAATGTCGAAACGCAATTGTCCTGGTGTGCAATCATGAGTCCTGCTTCATTTTTGGATGGATGCCCAGAATGGCGCGACCACACGTCCCCTATTACCGACTCCAGCGCTATTCGATTCATGGATCGAAGAGGAGGACAGTAGTAGTCTCTACCCTGTTTGGCGCGCATTGACCGCAGAAATTTGCATATTGGGGGAGGTCACGGGGCGGTGACAGCCAATCAGAAGCGAGTAAAATTTGACCTCAGAAATTTGCATATGACGTCACTTCCGGTTGGGGTGAATGAGGCGTGACCTTTGGACATGGTGGGTCCAAGATGGCGGCATGTGTATTCTGTGGGTCCAAAATGGCGGCGTTCTGTGGGTCCAAGATGGCGGCATGCCGCCATTGTATCCCACACTGGTGGGTCCAAGATGGCGGCCTGCCGCCATTGTATCCCACACTGGTGGGTCCAAGATGGCGGCATGCCGCCATTGTATCCCACACTGGTGGGTCCAAGATGGCGGCCTGCCGCCATTGTATCCCCCACTGGTGGGTCCAAGATGGCGGCATGTAGAAAAACGTATAAAAGGAGGAGATTTTTAGTGGTTTTCATTGCACTACCCTACGGAGCTCTCTGACCTACCTGCCTGCCTGACCTGCCTGCCTGCCAGCCTGCCAGCCTGCCAGCCTGCCTGCCTGCCTGTTTGCCTGCTTGCCTGCCTACCAGCTTGTTCTCACGAGAGTAGGAGGAGAGAAAGCATGAGACGTGGAGAAGATTTCCCATTGGACCCAGCAGCACCTCTGGTTGAAGTCTTACCCCAAGACGAGCGTGTCAGTGACATTTATCGACGTCACTGGGCTACCATACGCCATTGTTTTCACCGTGACCGTCGTCTATTGGACTTGTATAACTTTCGACTGCAGGACCTCACGTATCTGTCTACCTATGCCGAGAACATTTTCACAGATCAGGTGACAGCGTTCAAGTTGAATATGACATTCGGGTACATTTTACGGCACAAGGAGACGGACCAGGTGCGGTATTAATATCCCAGCAATAATACCTATGTGTTTGACCAGCCGTTCACGGTGACAGATGCCATTTCTCTGGAGCCACTCATCGACCAACTGACTACGTTGGATCCATTGGAATGGGCCCGGTTGCAACGCCCCAATACCCAATGGCTTGTGGAAATGGTGACCAACGTCACATTTTTCGTCACGGAAATGAGAGATCATCCTATCGGTGCTCCTGTACTACTACCCCCTTGGTTGTTTCATCGACACGGACTGTATGCATTAACGCGAGGGACACATGGTCCCTACAAAGACCGGAAATGTCTCTTTCGGTGTTTGGCCGTGCATCTGGACGAGTGCGACCCCCGGAGTTGTGACAGAGTGGCCAATGACTATTGGGGGCAGTATTTACAGCAGCAAGACTTGGATGAGCGGCACTTCCGTGGAGTCCCGTTCAAAAATTTGGATGACGTGGAAACACTGTTCAACATCAATATCTTTGCATACCGATTACGATGCGAGGAGGATACATTTGTGGCTGAATTGGTTCGTCGTTCAACAGAACGGTATGCTTCTACGATGAAAGTCAATGTGTTCGACGACAATGACGTGAGTCATTTTTCGCTGATCTACAATATGGGCCAGTACGCCCAGTCTTACAGTTGTGCCCAATGCCATCGGGTGTTTAAACATCCTCGGGACTTACATCGACACGAGAAAATCTGTACGAACGTTGTGAAGCGAGTATATCCTGGTGGTGTGTATCATAATACGCCTACTATTTTCGAGGAACTGGCCGATGAGGGTCTCATCATACCGGAGGCGGACCGTTATTTTCCATACCGGGCGTGTTACGATTTTGAGGCCCTGTTGGAGCCCATGGACATGTTTTCAGCGAAAACGCAGGGGACGCAGCGCCATATTCCCCTGAGTGTGAGTATTTCCAGCAGCGTACCTGGCTATGACGCTGCACCGGTCTGTTTCGTGTCCACCGGAGATTCCCATGAGTTGATCACCCGCATGATGGAGTATTTAGAGGAAGTCAGTGCGGCCAGTACGGAATTGTTGGTGTCCAAGTTCCAGGACGTACTGAACCAACTGGACGACCGGATTCCTATACCGGGTGTAGCGTTTAGTGACGATGAAGAGTCCGAGTCCGAGTCGGAATCGGAGCCGGAGCCCATGCAGTCGCAGGATGTGCCTTTACCGAAACCATATGCGGAGAAATTGAAAGCGCGCTTCCTACAATACATAGGCCAGTTACCGGTGCTGGGTTTCAACTCGGGGCGATATGACTTGAACATGGTGAAGGAATTTCTCTACCCCTACTTGGCCCAAGCTAATACCATCAAGTCCGTCATCAAGAAGATCAATAATCATATGGCCCTCGCTACCACATCACTCCGTTTCCTGGATGTACGGAACTACTTAGCTCCTAATTATAGCTATGATCAGTGGGTGAAGGCGTATGACTGTGCACAAACCAAAGGGAGGTTCCCATACACGTATATATCCACGCTCGATTGTTTGGAGGAAACACAGTTGCCCCCCCGGGATGCGTTTTTTGACGATTTGAAGCAAGTGGAATGTCCGGAAGACACGTACCGGGAACTACAGCAGGTATGGAACGATCAGCATATGCAGACCTTGCGAGATTTCCTGATATGGTATAATAACTTAGATGTGGTTCCTTTCCTGGAAGCGGCCGAGAAAATGGTTCAACTCTTTCGTCGTGAGATGCACGTCGACATCTTCAAGGAGTGCTTGAGTTTACCGGGTCTGGCGCTTCGCCATCTTTTTCAAGAGTGTCCTACGTACTTCTCGCTGATACAGCAAAAAGATGCGGACATGCATGATTGTCTAAAGCAGAACATTGTCGATGGACCGAGTCTTATTTTTCACCGTTATCACGAGAAGGACGTCACTACTCTCCCGGGTGGAAAACCCTGTGCTAAGATCATCGGATTCGACGCCAATACCTTGTACCTGTGGTCTCTGGCCCAACCTATGGCCAGTGGACATTATACACGTTGGTTGGCGGAAGGTCAGCATTTTACACCGCAACGCACTCCCTACAAGCATCTGGCTGATCAGTGGTTGGATTGGGAAGCCTATCGACGGGGAATTTATATACGACACCAGACCAGCGCCACAGAGAAGCGGATAGGAGATCGTCGACTCCCCGTCGATGGGTTTGCCCTGGTGGGTAGAACACCGACCGTATTCCAATTTTACGGTTGCTATTGGCACGGCCACGGATGCCATTTCAGCGCTGGACGCTTCAACGAACGACGTGGAAAAACACCGGAAGAATTACGGGAAGAAGTGGTGGAGAACGGCGATTATGTGAAAGAGAGAGGATACCATCTGATCGAAATGTGGGAGTGTGAATTTCACACCATGTGGCAGGCCCTGCCCCATTTACGGCGTTTCCTAAAAGAGCGCGAGTACCCACTGAGTCGTCGACGACTCCTGAGTTTGCAACAGATGTTCGACGCCATTCGTTCTGGGGACCTCTACGGCTTTGTCGAATGTGATTTGCATGTTCCCGACACTCTCAAGCCCCTCTTCGCCCAGTGCCCTCCCATCTTTAAGAACACGCTGGTGGGTCGGGATGATATTGGAGACACCATGGGGGCCTAATGCAGAGCAACACGAGTGTTTGCCTCGACCTCGACGGATGTTAATTGGCAGTATGTGGGCAGAGAAAATCTTGCTGGGCACTCCGCTACTGCAGTGGTACATGAGCCACGGTCTGGAAATTACGACAATATACCAAGTGATACAGTACGTACCCAACGCCTGTTTTGCGGAGAATGCCGACATTGTGACGTCTGCCCGTCGTCAAGGTGATCAAGACCCGAGTAAGGCCATCATCGGTGAATCGTGGAAATTGACGGGCAATGGCTATTATGGGAAAACGGTCACGAACCAGGATAAGCACGTGAACGCGAACATTTGTACTACTGCACAAGCCCGCAAAAAGTGAATTCTCCTCTGTTTCGATCCGTGGAGGTCATCGATGACGACACGTATGAAATCAGTTCAGCCAAAAAGACTATCCGTTACAACCTACCCCTGCAGATTGGATGTATGGTATACCAGGTGGCCAAGCTGAGGATGCTCCAGTTTCTATATGATTTCATGGGTGTGTATTTTAATCCATCAGACTGGCAACTCATGGAGATGGATACGGACTCGGCGTACATGGCCATCTCTAATGCGGATTGGGAATCCCTGGTGAAACCTGAGTTACGTGCACAGTATGAAGCGAAACGGGACCAGTGGCTACCTCGACGTGACCATTACCAGTACGATAAGCGTACGCCGGGCCTCTTCAAGCTGGAGTGGAGTGGGGATGCTATGATTGCTCTCTCCTCCAAGACGTATTACTGTTACGGGGGAGACGAAAATAAGTTTAGCTGCAAAGGGGTCAACCGGCGCGATCCCAACATCGACAAAGCCTTGTACCTGAACGTGCTGCAAAGCCAGGCCAGTGCGAGTGGGACTAACCGAGGATTTCGGGTGGTGGACCACCAGATGCGGACGTACATTCAGCAACGAGACGCCTTTACTTTCTTTTACCCGAAACGGAAAGTCCTTCCCGATGGCATCAGTCCCACTTACTTGGACTTGTGAAAAATGTCGAACACTATATGACTGTTGATACACGAGTTAAAAACTGTAAAGTCAGGATGGCCGAGTGGTCTAAGGCGCCGGTTAACTGTGCTGGCCGGCGAAATGCCGAACGTAGGTTCGAATCCTACTCCTGACAGATTTTTTATACCACTTATATTCTATTGTACATACCACCTGTATTCTATTGTACATAGTGTAACTTCCCTTCTTGTTCACTTAAATAAAAAAAATAAGTCAAAACCATCATTTTTGTGTTTTTCATGAATCTTTTTTTTATTGAACATCAATGAACGTCAGAACAACAACGACATAGCAACAACGTGATAAAAAACAATAGTACTGCGCGCAGTGCATTGAATTTAAGTTAACCAGAGAAATGGAGCATGCACATTAAAACGAGAGGCCGTCCAGTCATAGACGAGTACATCACGGTCTTCGGCTTGACAATAATCATCAAACATGTGTACGATCGTTTGCATAGAATGTCCTCTACTCCGGTGAGTGAGATAAAACACGCAGTACTGTCCGCAGACACTACTCAAGGGTCCTTGTAATCTTTGAGTATTCCAACGCCACACTGTAGTAGATACGCCCATGAATTTTACCAAATCGGGATGCAGGGGTGCAAGTCCGTAGGAATCAAAGTATTCGGCTTGGCCTAGGGTGTCCACGTACACAGCCACCCAATGTTCACTGGGTCGAGACCCAGGGTCTGTATTCAGGATGTAGGCTGCTGGGGTGGTGGAGTGGGTGGGAAACACATTGCGTGGAAACACACCTCGAAAGGGTACCTTAGGATCTCGCTGGAGTATGGCCATCAGCTGCTCTGTATCCATGACTCTAGCTGGTGTAGTCACACAGCACGTTTCTTTGCTGATCCACGCTGATGACGTTATCAAACTCGGCGTAGCAAATCACGTTAATGGTCTGGGCTAGAGCGACGGAGAAACGCAGTTCCAACCGTAGGTTTCCTTTCTTGAGCAAGGCCAGTTGATGATCGTGTTCCAAGGCGGGACTGAGGTCGAAGGCGAACAACGTGTACCCACGGTGAAAGTCTCGTCGACTGATGGTATTTCCTTCGTCCTGGTTGTTTTGTCCTGTGGCTGTAAACAGGTCCAGGTAGCTCCGCACATAGTTTTGGTTACCAAAATCCGGTTGTAATGGACGGGCTGGCATTTGATGGCCGGCCACGTGCAGTGCCAAAAAGTTGAGGTTGAAATGTTGAAAGGCGAAAGGATTCTCATTCCACTGTCCATTGAAAGCGGTGTTGGTCACACACGCCAGGGTAAGACGTTTAGGGAGATCCCCTAGAAATAAATTTTCACGATTGGCCATCATCGTACCTGCTGGCACAGAGAACACCTTGGTCTGTACGCGTCGGATGGGGTACAGGGCTGGTTTTTTCGATAAGGCTTCCATGTGACTCAGCAACACCCCCTGTTGCAAATCCACCGTACGCACAAACAGGGCTGCATCTTCTATGACTATCTTGAATTGGGCACCATCCTCTACACCGGCCATCAAGGCGAACGTGGGTGTGGAATGGATCAACTTGATCTTGATGGATACTCTGTTCATCATGTAGCGGTCTTGCAGGAACAGATCGGCGTGCAGTCGTCCCATCATATCGACGGACTTGCTATTGGCTGTCAAGTTTTTGCGCGTGGTGAACCCATTATTGGCAGCGAGCACGCTATTCATGGCTCCGGGTGTATCCTTGTAGTACAGCGAGGCTTGCAAGTGTGTTTTTTGGCATCATTGCCGTACGACAACAGCGTCTCCATGTAGGCTCGGTACGGGTACGTATTGGTGGACGTACTGATGAGTTTATCGCTCAGACTGATATCCACTTGTTGGAACAAGGAGTGCAGCCAAAGATTCACCGGGCCTACTACCGCATCGTCCGCTATGGGCGTCCCGTCGTTGTCTATTATTTTGGCTTTCACGTACAAGTAGGCGTGGGCTAAATCCAGGTAGGCCGTATCTTTGTTTTCAATGGTAAATTCCACGGGTCCCGTCCCCGTCAGGCTAGCCAGGGATCGATGTTCTACCCAACGTCCTTCGGCTACATTGGTCTGGGTGGGTGGAATAGTCCACAAATCCAATTCACTGTTGGTAGACGGACACGACTCAGAGTGAATGAATGCCATTATGCGAAGATGTCTCTCTTACTCTTCTTCTTCTTCTTCTTCCGGGGTGTGCGTCGTCGGTGTGTCTGTCGTCGAATGACTCTTCGCTGTGCCCGTGGTTGTCTTTTAAGGGCTTTGGCGATCAAGACGCTGCCTGCTTCTTTAGCCCGTCGTTTGAAGGCTTGTCGGGATGCTGTGCCTCCCAAGACATCACCGGCCACGTGCAATCCACTGCGTACCGCTTGTTTACCCACCGCTTTGACACCCCGTGTCACCAAGGGTAAGAACGTTTTGACGATGCTGCCCAGTATGTTACCCAATCCGTGACCTCGTTGCATGCGTGCACCGCTAAAGATGGGCAAGCTCCCTCCCGTTTGTTTCTTGTAGTAGTCGGCATAGCTGGGCGTATGGCACTGGTAAGGCACGTACATTATACGAAGTGAGGAGAACGGGCTTGTCGGAAATGAAGTGTCAGCACCACTTTCCCTCGTTCGAATGCGACCGGGTGTCCCGTGTCATCTCTTATATCCACCGTGATCGTGTTGATATCGGTATGTCGTACGGGGAGGTAGAGTATATGGTTGAAACTCTGGTTGACTTGATCGCCATACTTCTTATTAATGGGTATCACCCGTAACAGAGGTGTGTACACATCGCCCACAATATGGCTGTCCACTGCGTCCGAGTACACGTAGAGTCCGTACATACTTACTTTCATATCCATCACAACGTCACCGTTGTCGGTGGTGGGCCCCGTGTAGACGCTGTAAGGCAGATCTAACATTTGCTGTAGTGTAGGACTGAGTTTCACACCCACGTTAGGGCTGAGCAGGATACAGGACTTGTCGTTGTATGTGTTGACATCGAAGATCACGTGATCCTTGAAGGGATCGGCTTTCAGGGGTCTTGAACTATTCGTCACCTTCCGTAGAGACTTATATTGCAACAAGGTGAGCAGACCCTCTATGAACGTCTTGGGCGTATCGTATTGGCCTTCGGGGAGAATGAGTCGGGTTACTTTGCCTTCGTAGGTCATTTCGTACCATACTTCTTCGCCTCGTACGTTGTACCACGAGTAAGGGTATTGAATATCCACCAGTCCATATTCCCACCGTCCAGGTAAATGCAACGGTTGCGGTAATTGAGTCACGTACTTGGCCAAGGTGTTGTCAGGAAACACATCGAGCGAACTGTTACTGGGCAACGTGAGGTAAAACATGACGACTGAACTTTCTGGCTTCTGCACCGGGCTTTAATAGGATTCCCCCTAGTAGGGCTCCTCCCCTAGTAGGGCTCCCAGGCCTTGGGCGGCTTACCTCGGCGTCCTGATCGTCGCGGTGACTTAGATCTGGTAGGTTGCAGGGGCAATGACGTGGTAGAAGACGAAGTACGTCCCCGTTGTTGTGGTGTTTTGGGCGGTGACATCGGTGCCCAAGAAGAGGGTGGTGGTGGTGGTGGTGGTGGTGGTTGGTGTCGTCTACTCGTCGATTGCTGCATAAAGGCCCAACGGTTAGGATTCCCTACCAATTCTTGAGGGGTGTGTGTGTCAGAATACTGATCAGCGATACGGATTTGATATTTTGGAACATCATGATGTCTTGCCGGCATCATTGAAAACTGTTGACCGCTTCTCTCTTGCAGGAAACAAGCCTAGGTTTATGTATACTTTTGTCTTTTTGAATTTGGTGCTAATACTGTTATATGGAAATGGAATAGGTCTTTGGATTATGGACGCGGATATTCTCTAATGGACGACGGCTGGATTATGAATGACGGACTAGACGCTTGTAATTTTAACCCCTGAGCAAAGGCTTTCCAGCCCGGTGGATTAGAGTGTTTGCGAGAGCGTACCGTATCGTTGATCAAATCGGTGATATGAGACCCCGGCACCACTCGGTTTCCAATCAGCAGTTTCCCCTCATCGTTCCAACCCATATCGGGATTCAGTTTCACCCGGTCCAACAATAAACGAGCCTTGGTCTTGAATGCTTTAGGGACACTGGCCAATACTTCCTCTTCCAGCTGAGGTGATGATGGCGGCGGTGTCAGTGTGGGCGCTGCGGGTAGTAGGGGTGGTGTACTACCCCTATATTGATCCATAAACGTCTTGTACCGGTTCAGCGTGTGATGGTAGAGTTGAATTTTCTCGTGATCGGGTAGTCGACGTTGGAGTATACTATTCATCTCTTCGTCCAGAGACTGGAGTTGTTGCACCGTGGCAGGGATGGGATAGGGTGATTGCAAACTCTGTAACAGTCGACCAGCATCATTTTTTTTCGTATGTTCCGTGTTTTTTAGCGTGCTCCCAAGATGGAGCCTACTAAAGGTCCCAGTACGGTAGCGGCTAAGGGTGCGAGGAGTGCGCCCAGAAATCCACCTCGTTGTAACACCTGTTTCTTTTTCTTAACACTGCCCGTCTTCTTCACCAGCGTTCGGAGACCCGCCTTGTACCGTTGCAATTTCCCTTTCTGCAGAGGACTGAGAGGAGAATTCCCTTTTAACACATTATGAGCCACGTCACACAAACACCGTACCAAGTCTGGGTCCGCGCCGCGCACCAGGGCCCGGCCCACCTCCGGTGGCGCGCTGCGTAATACGCGGAGGGCCGGCGCGTGCTTGCGTATCCGTGCAGACATGATGAGGAAGTGAATGCTAGAGTGGATTGTCTTGTTCTTTTATTTGGGTGTGTACACCGTCTGCAACTCCCCAGGAAAAATGTGGGTGCGCAATCGAAGTGCCGAGGGTGTGTCTTGTTTCAAGTCGATGAGTAGATACCCGTGAGCTCCTTGGGTGGCATCTTCAAAGGCTTCCCGTACAAAAGCCGTGTTTTTAGGGTACATCTGTTTTGCCAGGTGCATAATTTGGGATGCGTCTCTGGGGTTTTTGAATAACACCACATACTGAGCATTCAAACTAATGTTCCTGTGCACTTTGTTCTTACTGAAGAGATTCTGCACGATGTAGATGATGCTCAACCGACGATGATGGCTTCCTTTGGTAAAGAGACGGGTGATTCGACTGTCTGTTTCGGTCATGAGATCGTCTACCACGACCAACGTGTCTTCTGGCGTATCCTCGGGAGGTAATCCTTCCACCAAGGTGAGTCCAGGGAGGCGTGCCAGTTCCTCGTACGCCGGTTGCCAAGCTCCATAACACCACAGGATGCGAGCCACGGGAGGTGAAATGAGGGCTGATCCGTGTTGGATCAGGCGTTGAACGAAGTGTGTTTTTCCCGACCCCGTCGGTCCAGCGATGAGACACGTGAAAGGATGCTGCCACCGAGGATCCATAGCCGTTTTATGAGGTGATTTAGTGGTTCAGACGGAACGTCGACGTGGATCCCACCGGGGGTCGTAGTCGAACGGGTACCGTTGCCGTGGTAAACGTGATTCACCGGATCTCCCTCTAGGTGTTAGCGTCGTGGTGGTGTTGGTAGGTGTGGGTGGTCGTGATCGGGTGATAGGTTCGTCGCTTCTGAGGGTAGATACGGGAGGCTGGCGGGTGAAAAGAGGTGAAGTAGTAGGACTAGACCGCGTCGTAGGGCTGAGTGTGTGTGGTGATAGGGTCCGTAGTCTCAGGGTTGATACGGCAGGCTGGCGGGTGAAAAGAGGACTAGACCGCGTCGTGGACTGGAGCGAGAGTCGTGGTGGAAGTGGTGATGGTGGTGGTGGTGGTGGTGGTGGTATTGGGTGATTGCACTTGACGTTGAGGTGGAGCAGCACTTGGACGAATGGTAGAGAAACAGGATATCAGGTACGCCAAATCGTAGAACACTCCTCCAAATAAGGTACCCAGAAGCACTACTAGACACACCACAGTACCGACTTGTCCTTTTCGAGTCCGTAACAGTAAGGGTAGATGTGCACTATCCATGGTACAACCCTACACTGAAGGATGGAGGCGATGTGAGGTAGAATTTATGTCACGGCCTGACACCCAGGAATTAAACGAACTGGGCCAACCTTGCCATTTGACGAAATGATAGGGGATGCCACGTCGACGTTCCGTTTTCAAAATCTTTTCCACCGTGTAGTAGTCTTTCCGTGTTTTCACTACGGGTTGTAATTCTGCCTCGTAAAACGTGCCTTGCAGTGTTTCTCCTTGTAGATCTTCCAGTTGATAGACGTGTGGCTGTCGAGGCTTATGGCGAACGATGACAAAGTGCTCGTCACTCCAGTTGGGAAAGTAACTTTTCTCAAATTGCCCTTTGACTTTACTGATCCGTACCACATCTCCGCGTTTGTAACGGGGTGACGTGAGTGGACTGGGGTCTATCGAGTACAGCGTACGGCGCACTTGATGTTCGTTGCGTTCTGTCACATCGAGGGGAGCTCGCTGGATACTGCGATGATAGGCTCGATTGTACCCTTGCACCAGTTGAGGTAGCACATCGATGTACCGTCGGGTGTTTTTGGCGGTAAAATACTTGTACATTCGTCCTTTGAAGGTGCGATTGAATCGTTCCACGACAGAGGCTTTGGTCTCGTTGTACGTATGGAAGAAAAACACCTTCTGTTTCTTAAGAAAGGCTTGAAAGTGACGGTTGAGAAATTCTGTGCCTTCATCCGTTTGCAAATACAGGGGTTTGCGTCCCGTCTTGAAAATCTGCTGGAACGCCCGTACCAGATTCTCTCCTGTTTTGGTCCGGATGGGCAGTACCCATGAGTACTTGGATAAAATATCGATACAGGTCAACATGTACCGATGCCCATCATTGTGGGGTGTAAATCGACTCATATCGACCAAATCAGCCTGCCATTGTGCGTCTACGCCTCCTACGATGACTCGGTTACGGCGAAAATGTCGTCGGGCTGCTCGATGTAAACTATAAGTGTCTTGGGGTTTTAACCATTCTCGAACTTCAGTTCGACTGATGCCTTGGGAATGTGCAGCTCGAGCGAGCGCTCCCACAGCGCTATACGCGGCTGGACTAGTAGGGTTGTAATACAAATCTGTTAACACCTTGTTCACAGTGGTACGCCACGTGGATTCCTGCCGCCCACCTTTTCTTATTCCCTTTCGGGTGCCCCTCATCTGGGTGCCTGTCCGGGTTGCGCTGTGGTGTGTTCGCTTCATGAGTAGACACTGACACTCTAGCCTGTGTGCACCCTATAGATATAGTACTTCATCGACCATGGGGATTACTTTTTCCAAGGCTGTCCATAGATCAGGGTCCAGAGTAAAACCACCTCGCTTCAGACAGAGGAGTCGAGCAAAATAGGGACCGTGGAAAATGTAGACGTCGTTACACAGGTGAATGCTATCACCGTCCAGGTCACCCAACAGCACCCGTTTCAAGGTAGTCCAGCCTTCCGGTGACAAAGAGACACGCGCTGGTTCAGATGTACACCAACACCTACTGTCGTCATCGATGAGCTCCACTCGTTGGGGATACAACAATAGGGTGCAGTCCGGTGTAAGAGTGCGGGTGGTGCGGGTGGCTACAGAGTTCGCCTCGGGGTGCAGTACGTCGTGGACGTCGGTGATAATAGCTTTCAGCGCCTGCCATAATGCCGGACGGAGTATGATAGAGGAACCACCACGCTTTTCTAACTGGGAGAAAAACGAATCATCTCTACCACTTCGTAGGTAGACACCGACTCCCACGTGCATGAAATCAACTTCGGGCTCTTTTCCCTGTAACAACCGTGTCAATAGAGTCCATCCTGCTAGGGTTAAACATAGCTTCACCTCTCGGGGATGTTCTTCGATGAGCTGCAGTTGATGGTCATAGACGATCAGGGTGACGTGGGAGGTGCTTCGTGCGCTGCCATGGTAGTGAATGACAAAACACCGACGAGGCAGACCTGTATATATCGAAGGGGTCCACGTTTTTCTCCCCTTCGTGAAAGTCCGTGATCACTCGTGTCTATTAAAACCCTAGTCCGTAGCCGTACACGTTATAGGTTTTTTTTCGCGCCTCTCTCTCTCTCTCTCTCCCTCTCTCTATCCGTTCCCGTATACGTTATAGTTTTTTATTTTCCCCCTACCTTCGTGAAAGTCCGTGATCATTCGGGCTGTAATGTTATCGAGATAGGAATGGATTTAACCTAGGAATTGGCCATAGACAATTTTGTGCAAAATGTGAGGATTGTAAATTAACCCAGGAAGGGTTGTGCGCGCGGACGTGGTGATTCTTCGCCGACGTCCGCGCGCTGGCTGAGACCCACAACGAAAAAATGTTTCAGGGCCAACCCTAATGTTATAGAGATAGGAATGGATTTTAACATGGGAATTGGCCATAGCCAATTCTGCGGGGATCCAGCAGGCATGACTCGCGCCTAAATTAGACCAATCAGCGACGCGTAGATGAACTCTAATGTTATAGAGATAGGAATGGATTTAACATGGAGAATTGGCTATAGCGATTTTGTGCAAAATGTGAGGATTGAAAATTAACCCAGGAAGGGTTGGGCGCGCGGACGTGGTGATTCTTCGCCGACGTTCGCGCTCTGGCTGAGACCCACAACGAAAAAATGTTTCAGGGCCAACCCTAATGTTATAGAGATAGGAATGAATTTTAACATGGGAATTGGCCATAGCCAATTTCGCGCAAAAAGTGAGGATTCTGCGGGCACCCAGCAGGCATCACTGGTGTCTAAATTAGACCAATCAGCGACGCGTACATCAACTCTAATGTTACAGAGATACGAAAAAATGTTTCAGGGCCAACCCTAATGTTATAAAGATAGGAATGGATTTTAACATGGAGAATTGGACATAGGCAATTTTGCGCAAAATCTGAGGATTGTAAATTAACCCAGGAAGGGATGGGCGCGCGGACGTCGGCGAAGGCACCAATCAGCGACGCGTACATCAACTCTCATGTTATAGACATACGCAATCATTTAACATGGGAACTGGCTATAGCGAATTTCGTGCAAAATCAGCGGATTGTAAATTAACCCAGGAAGGTATGCTACGCGCTATATTGACCAATCAGCAGTCCCGAATAAGAGCCAATGAGCTATCAATAAAAGAACCAATGAAAGGAGCATTACCTCCGTTGAAACAGCCAATGAAAATCTACTCTAGTTTCAGTATAAAACCAGCGGGAGCGTGGGGAGCGTCATTCCAAATACCTTTGCCACACTGTGAAGACCATACAGACCTATTGAAGAAAATCATCATGAACAACAGGGTGACTAAGATGTCTACCACAAGAGCTGCGGGGCGTATGGTGGCAGCGCGCAGGCAGAGGGCAGAGGAGGTGAAGGCCGTGAAATATTTTTGGCTGAGAGAAATTCAAGGATGGTGCCAACAAGTGGACAACAATTTTACACAAGAAGTAGCGAGAATTCTCCGCGTCCTCATCGTGTTAGCACGAACGGTAACCGATGAGGAGTGGTTGCAGCACCTGAAAGCGGCCATGGAGGAGTTATATCCACCACCACCACAACCACCACAACAACAACAACAAGTCCAGCCGGTGCCGGAATTCGTCGACATCAGTGACATTCCACCAGCGCACTTCGTACAAGATCTGCCCATTGATGTCCACCACGACCAACAACATCAACACCGATACCGGCTGGAGCCTGGGCGCTATTTCTCCGTGAGCAGTTTGGAGTAGACAGGAAAATTCCCCCTGAATAAAACAGGGTAAATTAATTGACCATAACGGCCCTTTTCAGGGCCAATCAACGGCCCTTTTCAGGGCCACCCCAATCTACCGAAAGGGGAACCTCTAACTTGGCATATTCAATTCAAATCAGGTCATACATAATCTCCTCTCCTCTATATTCTATGATTACCAATCTCCAACTAAAAAAAACAATCCCTGCCCCTCAACGGCCCTTTTCAGGGCCAACCCCTAGCCTTCCAACACACAGTTTTTTCTCTCAGTGTTCAGGGCCAACCCATGCAAAAAATTTTAGCCAATTTTGTGCAAAATCTGTGGATTGTAAATTAACCCAGGAAGGGCTGGGCGCGCGGACGTCGGCGAAGGCACCAATCAGCGACGCGTACATGAATTCTAATGTTATAGATATACGCAATCATTTAACCTGGGAATTGGCCATAGCGAATTTTGTACAAAATCAGCGGATTGTAAATTAACCCAGAAATGATTTTGCGCGTCGCTGATTGGTCTCATCGCCAACGTCCGCGCGCTGGCTGAGATCCACAACGAAAAAAAATGTTTCAGGGCCAACCCTAATGTTATAGAGATAGGAATGCATTTAACATGGGAATTGATGTGTTATTTACCTATTGTTACCTAGGTATGTGTGTGCATGTGCAGGAGTTGGTGTTATTTTTTGTGCTCTGAATTAGAAAACTTCCTCTTTCGGAAGATTGGGGTGGCCCTGAAAAGGGACTTTGAAAGATGTAAGGGGTTACATCATTTGGGAGAGGTTTATCCGCCTCTGGGTACACACCGGGCAGTCGAGAACGATGAAATGACACTGTATGGGTATGTCAGTGGACATAGGCTGTGTTCGGTGGGTATGTCTGTGAATGCAGGATAGACACAGGGCTTGATGGCCGCATGGAAAAATGGCATATTTAGCAAAGCGTGTAGAGCATTCCACACAGCGTAAATACTGTGTTGGTGTCCATATTGCGTCTGGTGCCAGTCTTCTTTTTATTGCGGCAGCGTAGTGCTTCATCTCTTCAATTTGTTCGTTTTCTTTTTTGCCTATTTTTTTTTCTCTCTTTTTCTGTTTTTTCTTGAGTCTTTCCTCTTCTTCTTCTCCTCTTCTCCTTCTTCTTCTTCTTCTTCTTCTTCTTCTTGTTTCAGTAATGACGGCTGTAATGTATCCATCTGTTCTTGTTCTTTTCCCCCTTTTTCTGAGTGTGCCAACTCATCGGGTAGGAGTTGAGCTTGGAGGCTTTGTTCTTCATGTTGTTGGATATCTTCTAGCACTCGGTCAAACCGTTGGATTTCGAGTGCGGTGACATCCGCTGCCACTTGTGCTCCTTCTTCGTGTTCAATATCGCCGCCCTGTACCGGTTGGTGTTGTTCATCTCTAAATAGGTCTTGTAATATATTATCCAGCCAATCTTCATCGTGTACCATATCGATGAAATTCTCCTCTACCGGTGGGTGTTGTAGTTCACTATCTCTGATGAACTCTTCAATGACTGCATCAATGTCCATGGTTTCAGCCATAGCCATGATGTAGTTGTGAATGACTGGCAAGATACTGCGCGCTATTTATAGTCTAACCGTAGAGCGCGCGGACGTCAGCGAAATCTCTCCATCAAAACTTTGTGCTGGGCTCACGCTGGGAGAAATTTTGTGTTTCTTTTCCAATTTTAAACCGGTGTGATTTTGCAATAAATGCGAGTGCACGTATAAAATTTATTTCAAGTTGAACTGGGGCAACTGATCGTGTAGCATTGAAAAATTCAGAAGGCTAGCGGTAAGGTAACTCACTATTTTTAATGATTTTATCGATTTTTACACCCGTAACGTTATGGTTAGGGTAATGTGGAAAACCCGGTACACTTGAAATAAATCGGTTTACCTCGGTAAAAATACGTCAGGTATGTTCCTGACAGCCTTATAATGTGACCCTGAAAATTGCAGCCGGTTTATCGAAAGAAAAGTAGGAATTTTTATCCTATCACACGGGCTACGGTAACACAGCACTATACAGTCTGGAGGCAAATGTGAGTACAGCTATGGGTGTCAAATGGGCTGTGTTACCGTAGCCCGGGTGATACGATAAAAATTCCTACTTTTCTTTTCGATAAACCTGCTGCAGTGAACTCACATTTATTGCAAAATGAGACCGGTTTAAAGTTGGGAAAGAAACACAAAATTTTAGCAGGTACCATGCCGCCATCTTGGACCCACCAGAGTGGGATACAATGGCGGCATGCCGCCATCTTGGACCCACCAGTGTGGGATACAATGGCGGCATGCCGCCATCTTGGACCCACCCATGTGGGTCCAAAATGGCCGCCTAGACTATAAATAACGCGCAGTATCTAGCCATTGATTGACATCTACATGATGACTACCAGACGGAGGTTATTCAACGCACAAGATCCTAGAGAACGTAGGGAGGTGATTACCAGTGAAGAAGATGGCGATCATGTGACAATAATTACAAGCTTACAGCGCGTGCATAATATTGCCGATACGTTGAGACGGCAAAGTGAACAACAAGACCAAGAGGTCAGGGACACTTTGGACGATGAGGATGTGACGGACGATGAAGAACTCCCCGATCTAGAGTGGTTAAACAGTAACAGACCCCCAACAAATACAGCGGCTACCCAAACGCCAACTACCACAACGCCGGCTACGGAAACAGGAACGCCAGCTACCACACCGCCAGCTACAACAACAACAGGAATGACAACACCACCACCACCCTCTTGGGCCGAGGTGACCCGCCTGAACGAACAGATTAATGAAATGAGGGAAGACATGGATCAAATGGAAGATGTGAAATGCAAACTACAACAACAACTGCATAAGGAAGAAACTAAATCAAACTGTAGCGTGTGCAACAACGAGGAAACCATGTACGCTCTATTCCCGTGAGGTCATCTATGCCTATTTCAGGAATGCTGGGTAGCCCTAACATGTATAGGGGGGACATGCCACTGCAGTGAGACGGACGAACTACATTTAAAGATCAAGTGTCCTGTGTGTAGGACGTGGGTTTACTATTACAAGCGTCTAGTCCGTCATTCATAATCCAGCCGTCGTCCATTAGAGAATATCCGCGTCCATAATCCAAAGACCTATTCCATTTTCCACATAACAGTATTAGCACCAAATTCAAAAAGACAATCATAGTATACATAAACATAGGCTTGTTTCCTGCAAGAGAGAAGCGGTCAACAGTTTTCAATGATGCCGGCAAGACATCATGATGTTCCAAAAATATCAAATCCGTATCGCTGATCAGTATTCTTAATCCATAATATTCGTTATAGAGTCGTCATCTAAAAAAGATGTATCTCAGTCACGCTTTGATTGTGACTGTTCATATGAGTACCATGAGGATCTTGAAGTACATGGGTTCATACGGCCCCTAGCCCCGGGTTAAGCGGAATTAGACACAAGTTACGAAACGTAGCGCCATAGATCTTGCACGCTACGTTCGTATTTTGCTATCAGCATGCGATATGTATCGCCAAATTTGAGAAACTTTGAGTGGAGGCGCTTGGTGGAATAGCCCTGTCCGGGGTGAAGAAAATCTACCGCTCGTAAAAAAAAGTGTGATAACACTTTCCAAATTTCCTTTTCAGGGCCACCCAATGTTTTCGAAAGAGAACTTCTAACTCAAAGCACAAAAAACACCAGCTCCCATCACCCCTATGAAAAACCTAAGGTCTTCACCACGATACACTCTTAGTGTTGAATTTTTTAATACAATTATCTTTGTAAAAGAATGAACACTAACACCCATTTTGAATTTTCTACTATTTTTATTAACACAATAGAATGAACGTTTTCACCACAGTAGACTGGGTATTGAATTTTAATACAATTATACGCTATCAAGGCGCTTCAATGAACATAGAATGAACATAGAATGAACATAGAATGTAGGAATACGATAATGTGTGAATGTTTCAATGCAACAAGACTTGAAATGTTCAATATTTATGCAACAAGACATGAAATGTTCAATATTTATGCAACAAGACTAACACAGTAGAATGAACGTCTTCACCACAGTAGACTCTGGGTACTGAATTTTTAATACAATTATACGCTATCAAGGCGCTTCAATGAACGTAGAATAAACATAGAATGTAGGAATACGGTAAATGTCTGAATGTTTTCAATGCAACAAGACTTGAAATGTTCAATAGTTATGCAACAAGACTTGTTTGAACTCATCATCGTATTTCCGCCCGTGGTGAACGTAGATGTAGGTAGCAATCTGTTCACGTGGAATTCTGGGCGGACAGGCAGCTTCCATTGCCTGGGCAATTTGCACCTCGTTCACGTCCTGTAGTGCCTCAGTGATGAGCGCATCTGATGGTGTACTATTGTCCACACACGTATGCGTGTTGAAGACTCCGTCCTTGTTCACACAGCCTGCACATTGCTGGATACGCAAGTGTCGAATGCGAGGTCTGAGATGATCCAGGAATGTGTCCATATACTTCTTATAAATATACTGAGACACCTGGTCAGACAGGGCTTCATGAATTAGAGCTGTGAGACTCTGCAGCTTCCGCCACGCCATTATTTTCAAGGTGACGCCCTGAGGACAAGGAATACGCTCTTGCGTATCTGACCTCATTTTCCATTTCCGTATATGCACGAGGAGCATGTCGTTGAATCTAGCACAGCTCACAAAGATGTCGTCACCCACATAAAATTTCGCTTCGTCACTCCCCTGGTCGCGAATAACCGCATCGACGGCGTAATCAATGGCCTGTAGTTTTAGCCAGGTGTCGAACGTCAAGGCGATATGCTTAGCTGGTCTGTCGTTAAAGGCCGGTGCGTTAAAATGCACTTCCTCGTCTTTGACACTCACAGTTAAATAGGGTGAGAGCTCCCAAGTGTTCGTGTGGGCTGCCTGGTAGGCCTGCTGGATAATGTCATTGATCTCCTGCACAGACATAGGAAGTTGCACCTCTTCTTTCGCTGACTCAAGCACTTGCTGGGGCACTGGCTGAAGCACTTGCTCAGGTATTTCTAAAGGTGTTAGTCGGGGCCGTTTGGGTCGTGCACCGCGTTTGGCAGGTACACCAGACTCTGGGTGCGTACGTTTGCTAGCTGTACGCTCCTGGGCTTCAAGTAGATCTGCTACTTCTTCAAGTTTGGTAGCTGTACGCTCTTCGGTGATGTCCATGACTAAGATATCATCATGTTCTGAATCCTGGGCTTGAAGTAGATATGCTAGTTCTTCATTTCCCGTCTTCTTCAGCGCCTCCACGAAGGCTAGAAATGCATAGGGGCCACGGCGCAGTAGACCGTCGATGAGGGCTCTGTTTTGTCGTGAAGTGGTGTTCTCCGCCATGATATCTTCGACACCGTGTTTCAGGAGTATGTTTTTCTCCATAAGCAGATCACATAGTTCGGCCACATGCTGCATCTCATCAATGAGGCGAACACGGTACTTTTGAAGCGTAACTAGATCGGATGACTGCATGACTGTGGGCTCAGGGTGGTCAGTAGCTGCCACGGTGTAATAGGCTGGTGAAGTTGCACTGGTAAAATGAAAAGCTTCTCCACGTCTCATACAGGCAGGCTGGTAAGCAAGCAAGCAGGCAGGCAAGCTGGCAGGCTGACAGGCAGGCAGGCAGGCAGGTCAGGCAGGCAGGTAGGGTAGTGCAATGAATACACCAAACCACTAAAAATCTCCTCCTTTTATACGTTTTTCTACATGCCGCCATTTGGACCCACCAGTGTGGGATACAATGGCGGCATGCCGCCATCTTGGACCCACAGAACGCCGCCATCTTGGACCCACCAGTGTGGGATACAATGGCGGCATGCCGCCATCTTGGACCCACAGAACGCCGCCATCTTGGACCCACCAGTGTGGGATACAATGGCGGCATGCCGCCATCTTGGACCCACCAGTGTGGGATACAATGGCGGCATGCCGCCATCTTGGTGCCATCTTGGACCCACAGAACGCCGCCATCTTGGACCCACCAGTGTGAGATACAATGGCGGCAGGCCGCCATCTTGGACCCACCAGTGTGGGATACAGTGGCGGCATGCCGCCATCTTGGACCCACAGAACGCCGCCATCTTGGACCCACAGAACACACATGCCGCCATCTTGGACCCACCATGTCCAAAGGTCACGCCTCATTCACCCCAACCGGAAGTGACGTCATATGCAAATTTCTGAGGTCAAATTTTACTCGCTTCTGATTGGCTGTCACCGCCCCGTGACCTCCCCCAATATGCAAATTTCTGAGGTCAATGCGCGCCAAACAGGGTAGAGACTACTACTGAGGGCTGATACCATAGCTCTGTTAACTTGAAATCGTGCATGTGAGATGTAAGCGACGCCAGACCTATTAGACCTGATGCCACCACACTTTGACTAATGTGTGAATATTGTAGAAGATTGCAAAAGCGCTTCAAAGTTTGCCCAAATAGCAGCCTGAAATTAGGTGTCGTGAGTGATAGATGAAAGGAGGGGTATAATTTTGAATTCTTGGGGCAAGAGGCCTTATGTTTCAACAAATGTGCATAAAAGCCATTGACGGTATACGAATCAGTACATGTTTACGATCAGATAAATTGCATGTTGTTTGAGATAAGAAAAATGTTCCATATAGGACTAAATCAAGGATAACCAAATTTCTGAAGACATCTCATGGCCACCATTTCAAACCCATGTGTGAGCCGTTACACCTAGGATTATGTGAAGTGCATTGCAATGCAAAGAAGGGAAATGGAGGAAGAGTCACACCAGAAGCTGTCCACACTCCCACCAGTCCTGGTAGGTTTAATGTCAGCAGCTAGAGGCTGTCCTAGCTTATTATTTTAGGTTTTATGTGTGGTCCAATGAACTACATGTGCTGCCACCTGTGCTATTAATGTTACAGTATGAATCACCCTCATATTTTCTGGTTTATCAGTAAATACAATATTCAGTGGATGTATATGACAGCCATATCGGAAAATGAACGAAAATACACGACTATTACATTTCTTGATGCGTTAATTCCCAGAAAATGTCTCAGCCATTCTATCCCATCAATATCACGAATTAAGGAGATGTCTGATGAAATGCAAAATGTAAATGCACAAATACAGCTTGGCATACGCCATTTTCAGCATCAGCAGGTCCAAATTTTGTAAAACAAAAAAATTTAAAAAAACATGATACCACATTCTACCCACCAATGCCTTAATATCTACTTTCCAGAGCTGTTTTTCGGTTTTGGGACTAGTAAAAAGAAAAAATTTCCGACCCTGTTAGCACAGGTTCATGCTCAGACGAAGCCGGAGTTCACTTTGGGAATGTCACTTCAATGGTCATAAAGATGTCGTTGAAAGTGGCAGCCATATGTAATATGGCTGCCACTTTCAATTTCTCACGATTCCAATCTGATGGATACGGATCTACAATGACCCAACTATGTTCAGATATAAAGGAAGCTCGCCTTGTTTAACAGTTAGAAATCACCTTGTTAAAAAGTTACAATTAGTAGTTATATGCATGGGCAACTTTGACTGCTTCAGAGTAAGTTTTGGATTAAATTTACGGGGCGCCATATTGAATTTTCCCATGATCATTTGTACCAGTGATTATGCAGATATTTTCAAAATGAGCCCACTTGAATAAACCATCAAATGTTAAAAGATTGAGCCAGCTTCAATCTTCAGTTACTAAGCTTTCACGAAAAGTTTGATAAAATATCCTGATTTGAACCCACGTGACCTATTTGGCCTAAAAATGAACTTTAATGTCAAAAGCGAGAATGTCATCCGGTCACATCTCAATCCCCACAACATGTAGAGTAGATTAAGCGTGGATGATTGCTTTTAACACGCGATGCCATCAAAAGTGTTTTTTCATCTCTTGGCTGGCCTACTATAATTGAATTTTGTCCGCAATATTGTTTGGCGATTGAATTCTAATAGGGTGATTGAATTATTACAGGAATGACAGTGTATCCATCAAACGATCGAGTCATGGTCATGTATATCTGAGTCATGGTCATGTATATATGCCATGAATTGAATACCGGGTACTGAAATGTTGGCAAATGTTAGCTTACAATACCATATCAAACTTGACAAGCCCCGTGAGGCTTCGGGGGATTGACCTGGGATGTCGTTGTGCTTACCGCAGGTCATGGTAAGAATATAGGCCTCAGCTCCTCTGACAGCTTGTCGTAACTGAGGCACCCGTGAGGTTCCCGAGTGTGAAAAGGAATAGGACCCTGTGTGGTGGTATGACAGAAATATAGTTGAAAGCGACATTAAATCATATCCACTCACTCAAACTTGACAAACCAACAGACATACAAGCTTACTAAACAGGCAATTCTGGAAATTTGGATCGCAGAAATGGAGACGAATGTGTAAATGTATTTCCATGCTGCCTTCAGAAACATTCAAATTGGTGAAGCGAAATCAAAGAAAACGAAGGAGAAGAAAAAGACACTTGATCCTTGACATGGTCATCTTAGTATTTGATGTTAAACCATGAGCTAACATGGTCGGCAATAAAATACTTTGTATTCGACCATGGTCCAAACTTCCAACCATTGTCAGACCATGGTTGACCATGACCGATGATTGTTTACTATGGAGTGCCGTTGTGCACATTCCAGGTCACGGTAAGAATAGGCGTCGGGCCCCTCAGAGAGCTTATCGTAAGAGGGGACTACCTGGGGCACCCGTGGGGCTCCCGGGTGTGAAAAAGAATCGGATCCTACCTGTATGTTTTCCAGATGTGAAAAGGAATAGGAACCAAACGTCGTGATATGACTGAAATAGTGTTGAAAGCGACATTAAATCATATTCACTCCCACTTGTTTACTATGGTTGACCTTTGTTGGTCATGGTTCAATAGGCCAGACCATATTCAACCATGGTCAATCAAAACTAGAGTTATCTTCCCTTGTGGAACTCTCTCAAAAGGCAATAAAATTAGTTTCAAACAAGTGTAACAGGAATACAGAATAAAGTATGCAAAAAAAAAAAAAAAAAAAAAAAAAAAAGGTTGTAGATGTACAATTTGCAACAGTCTTTAAAGAACTGACTCCTCTTTATTATGAATAATCATGGCAAAGCTGAAACTTTATGGGAATGTTTGCAATCAGAAATTGACGTACCCGCCTACTTTCGGCAATTGCAGGAGGGAATTTCCATAAAGCAATACCACGTGACTTCGTCAGCCAATCAGCTAAAGTCTACCGACGTAACCCCCAACCAACCTGTAACCATCTCGGTCATCTATACGCGGTAAGACTGACCCTGGGATCGTGTGTATCCATTTACAGCCTACTTTCGGCAAGTGCGAGAGGGAATTTCCAGAAATAAATACCACGTGACTTCGTCAGCCAATCAGCTAAAGTCTACCGACGTAACCCCAACGTAACTCGCCATTTTCGAATCATGTGATGCCCTACTTGTTGAAAATTACAGATCTACCACACCTCTTGGGTGATACGAAAGTTATTTATACCTATATATTTTGTAAGCCTAGCCTATATCTGTTTCCCAAGTGGTTTGAAAACCTGTAATTTATCAGATTTCTGGAGTTTGTTCTCTGCCGGATGAAGGCCGAACAGAATCCCGTAATATACCGGATATCGCTCCGCAATAATGGAGACTCACGATTCGCAAGCCATCTTATGGATGGCGAAGTGTACGCAAATGAACCCCCAACGTAACTCGCCATTTTCGAGTCATGTGATGAACTACTTGTTCAACATTTCAGATCCACCACACCTCTTGTATGATACGAAAGTTATTCATACCTATATATTTTGTAAGCTCAGGCAATATCTGTTCCAGAAGTGGTATGAATACCTGTAATTTATCAGATTTCTCGAGTCTGTTCTCCGCCGGATGAAGGCCGAACAGAATCCGGTAAAACACCGGATATCGCTCCGCGATAATGGAGACACACGATTCACAAGCCATCTTATGGATGGCGAAGTGTACGCAAATGAGAAATGCATCTGCAACCCGTTGTTGTTTCGGCATCCTGTTCATTCTTGAACTGTAGTTGTCTTTAATATATTTTTGTTCAAATAGAAGCTTAAATAAGGTTAGAGAATACTAAATAATTGCCTTGATCAAGTTCTGATTTTTTTTTTTTAAATGAAATTTAGCTGAGATTTTGGTGAACATTTTCAGAAGAATATAACATATTCATGCATTTGAACCATGAATGTGTTACTATAATGTACACCAGAGCTATCAAAAGTACATTCATGCCTTCAGGAATGATTATGTATGTTGCAAGATTATACTGTGCAAGAAATATGGATTAAAGACAGAGTAGGGAGTTAATGGGATATCAAGATCAAGGGTAAACCATGGATTTCTTATGTTGGATATGGTTTTGGCAATCATTCACCATGGCTTGTGGACATGGTCAACCATGGTAATTCATGATTTTGTAACAAAATATGGGCAACCATGGTCTATCATTGTCTACAGACCATGAACAACAATATTTTTTCCATGCACTAACCCTTGCAATTTGTCGGGAGTGTTCCATTCTGCTTGTTTCACCCCTCTTTGGATGAGTGGTGAGGAAGGAGTACCACTGCAAGCTGAAACTTTTTTGCAAATGGCACCATTGAGAAATTAACTGATTTAAGACATTGTTGAAGTGCTATACCTGTGACCCACTTTAAAATGTGACAGCTCTGTGGAGATAAGATATTAATCAACTAAAAAGTGTACCAAGTGTAACCATCAATACAGGCAGGTGATCAGGTTGATATGGCATGCACCTCTGAGCTCTGGTGAATGTCCTCACCAGAGCTACATCACAGTTGATATACAATATGAAAATTTAAATCAGTATAATTATTTTTCTCAAACAACAGCTTTTAATTTTGGCAGTGGATATTGTTCTGTAAAATCTGTTGAACAGCATGATCTTATATTCCTTAAGCAAAATTGATGATAATACATGTGTGCACATATCTTTCAAAGAATGAGCAGGGTCACATGCTATTGTCAAGTGCTGTACAAAAAGGACATAGCTCAAACAGCCTAAATTTGACCATTTTTTTTAACAGATACTTTGTTTAATTGTCTGTTATATCGAGACATACCGGTATGTCCATTCTAGGTAAACCAAGATGGTAAATCCGGGGAATACCATCTTAGACATAACGCCATGAAAAATATGTGCGATATTCTACGAGATCCCATGATAAGCCATCACGACAAGTTCTGTCTTTTCACTTTGTCAGTGATTGACGTTTAGTTCAGGAAAATAACACCTCACATGGCAGAATATATCTTTTGTTATGACTATAGCCTAACAAAGCCAGACTTTGTCGACAGGAGTAAATCCTTTGATGTTCACACACTTCCTGGAATTGATGTCATATTTGGATACTGTTTCCTAATAATCTTTACCCTGTTGGTCCACGCGCTACAGTGTGTATACTGTGGACGCAATTTTGAAATTGTTCCACCAAGCTATAGCCACCAGATTGGCTAACAAATGTATAGTTGAAATTCGCATAGGATTCATTTAGCGCTGAATACGGATATAATATTCCGTGATATTATATCAGAGTTTACTAAGATTGGACATATGTCATACAGATCGGGGTAGGGACATTCTCGGGTCACCAGACTGTATCGCCTCGCTATCATATCACCCTCTGGTTTCATTGCCCCTAAAAATACATGTACCCCGCACATCTGTGCATTTCACTTGAGCAAATCACATGCATGCTGTAGCGTTATGGAGCGGAGTGGGTTGTCGATATATATATATAGTAGGATGATTATGATCTGTTTCTTTTTGATAATTTACTGTACATGTAACTCACAGTACAGCTCCTTCAGAATGTGATATAAATATAAACACTGTATAGGAAAGAAGAAAAAAAAAGACTAAATCATAATTAAATGCGCATGCATGCCATGTTTCTCAACCAAGTACATTCAGAAGGTATTACAGTGACAGTAGGTGGTTACACTTGGACAGTGGAAGAATGACAATGGTAGGAAATGAAAATGTTAATTCAACTTGACGTAAATGGAAATGACTGCGTAGCTGTGATAGGTGGGTCATTCTCACGGAAAGGCACATTTTCACTTGGGGAAATATCTCAAAATCAACATCACCAATGACTACAGAATCTGATTTCAACAGAGTCTCCATTGACAAAACTCTTTATAATGCGTACAATAAATGCAGACATTCCGAACAATAAACTTTGTCTTCAATCATGTCAGTGGTGTTACACAGGAATGATCAGTATATTGGGCGCTAAGAGAACAGAAATAGGAAGATACACACATGCAAGGCAATAGATTGCATGTAACTATGACTAATGATGAAAAAATATTGGAGTTAGGAAAACAAGTTTGTTTTTAATATCCTAATTATGCCACTTAGCTCACCAAAATCAGCCAATTGGACCGCATGTATCAAGCATTCATGTAGATTCTGTATAATAAAACCTATTTATTCTTGATGCTGACTTTAAACTAATCGAGTTTGTTTCTTTTTCAAAATATGGGACAATTTAAACAAGTGTTTCTGAATTTCTAGACCATTCTTGCATCCGTAACACCACTGACAATCCGGTAACACCACTGACCTCGTGTAACACGTACCACTGATTAATTTGTTCATAGACGCAAAAATGCAGTTGCGAGTGAAGAATATTTAGGAGCAAAACAGGTATATGAAAAGCCTTCTGATAAAACTGCGTCTTCTTCTTCAAATCGTTATCTAACTGAAATGTAACACCAGTGACAACCCGGTAACACCAGTGACCTCGAGTAACACCACTGACCTCGTGTAACAACAGTGACCAATTTGTTCAGAGGCAAAAATGCAGCCGTGAGTGAAAGCGATCTAGGGGCAAAACACGTATATGACAAGACTCCTTAACTTAGTATTATTTGGAAGAAAGGTAAATTCAAGTTGTACTGAAACTTGGAGCAAAATCATCATTATTCCAACGAAGTAGGCTACAGATCGCAAATTGTCCGGTAATGAGTGAGTCCATCCGAATCCTTTCGTCGGCAAAATAAGGAGAACCGTTGACATTAGAACCTTGATTTTTGGCATGAACGTGCATTAGGGCATTGTTACCAGCAAGTTCTGATCTGAAATAATTCTGATTTAAATTAGATTGATAATTAACACTTCAGTATATTGTTATAGATATATGTGAGCTGTAGCCTTTAACGTGTAGGCCTATCCTATTTCACATTGGCCACATCAGCTTCAAATTCAGGTCAAATTACCCACAGCTAAAAATAACGTGTCCCACTGTATGTCTTTGTACCGGTTATGCTCAGGAGAATGACATAGAATCATTATTATCTTGTGCAGAGAAGGTGTTGGTCTTGAATTGAATTACCGTAAACTACATAAATGCTACCTTTCTACTATAGTACTATATATAAAAATTTGTTGTATTGTTGGGAAAATAATGCGATTCAAAAAGTTGTTTTGATCCTGGACAAGGGCACTGAAAACCATTAAAGATATGTAAATGTATTTTCACACGTAAAGCTTGAAATCTACTGAACCTATATTATTCAATCTGTTTCCTTTAATTAAAAAATTGTAAAATTAAATGGGCGATCGTTATTTATTTTGGAATGAAGGCGCATTAGGAGACTGTTACCAACAAGTTCTGAGCTGACCTGCTTTTGATGAAAATTTCTAGTGATTTTTGATGAAAATCACTGGCGATTACTGGGTGGTGCCCATCTTAATACAGGCAGGATTTCAACTGGGGTGGGGATTTCCAAGAGTTCAGTTCGCGTTCGAGTCCTAATGCCTACTGTACTTCGTAGGTCCTGTGACGTTAGTCACACTGCTCATGTTGTCAATGGTGTTACCCTACAAATAGTAACACCACTGACAGGTAACACCACTGACATTTTGGAAGGAATTAATTGTTGCTCCCTCGTATATTGTCGTGACGGTCCAAGAACAATGATTTTGTAATTCATACGCACATTTCTTTATTACCAGTTAATATTTTTACTCGGGAGCCACTACATGTTGATCCTGACACGTAACACCAGTGACCGGTAATAAACATACGCTGAAAATTTGGAGCTAGAAATGACTGAAATACTGAAAAGAGTTTCATAAAACACTTCTTATGGAATCTCAAGTTTACCCGCGCTTGGAAAAGAAGCCGCCTGGTGGCAAAATTTTGTTTCTAATTTAAGCGTTCGCTTTTTGGCTCCGATTTCAGTTACAGTAACACCAATGATCCGAAAACCAGTTACAGACCTTTGCCCATGCCATTTTCACAAGATAATCTGCCCTTTTAAACAATATATTCATATATTGAAAGAACAGATGCAGCTGGTTGCCAAAAAGGTAGAATAATGTAGAACAAAAGAATTTCTGGCAACTTTATCGTGGTATCAAGTAGGTCACTACAGCCAGTGACAGGTCTATTTTACCCTAAATTGAGGGTTCTGGTGAAAATTTACCCGAAAAAATCAATCGGGACAGTGCTTGCAATAAGTTATTCGTACTCTACTAAATGAATACTACGAACAATCTGAAATTTTAGCCATAAGACTGGTTAGAAGAAAATTTGGGTCGAGTGACACGAATTGCGCCTTTCCTTGAGAATGACTCAGGTGTAGCTTTGTAATGTAGTCAAATTGGCCATAGTGAAGAGGAGTCAAATATGAAAGAAAATGATTTGCAGAAAAAATATTTGAAAATTTGATTTGAAAGCAATTAAATTATAGGACTGTTTATTTTCTTAATTTATTGAAAATATAGTTATGCATCTACACGTACCATACACTGTGGTAACGGCCGGAGTAAAATGTAATTAGGCTGAAGTTTTTTTTGTTTTTTTTTTTTTCCAGGTAAGCCCTGGACAGACCACTGGGCATTTATTCGCCATACGGCCACGCATTTATAATATTATGTCTTGCCCACGTGGCCGGGGACAAACATAAAAATAAACAAACGAAGACATATTATACCCCCTCCCCTCCCCCCCACCCCCGACAATTATTGAACATTTACATAACACACAAACTCTACGTATACCAGCTGGCACATATATTATACTTAGTTAGAGACATCCACTAACAATTTCTTATGAATTCCTTAACGGGAAAATACCAGTACTGACACAATTTTAAGCCTCAGTCCATAAAGTATAATCTTATTCATTTTCCAAAAAAATGCTTTCAAATATCACAAATGAATACAGTAAATTAGTGAACCAGTAAAACTTAGTATGAATGCCACATGTTATGAACAAAGCTTCTTCAATATCCCGAGAATGCTACTCGTAATTGTACTCTTCTTACATCTTGACGGAACTTCAATCTCAAATCTTACAGTATTCTTAAAAACAGCTAACCGTGCATTCTGGGATGTACACCTACAACTGTAAATGAAATATTTAGCCTCTAAAACTAGATAAAATAAAAAGACTTTTGCATTAGCATTCTGCGGTAATTCATCTAATGATTCCCTTGTCACTACCATCTTCAAATCATTCATGGACAAAGAGTTATCAACTCCATTTTTAATCCAAAGCAAAAAAGCTTCCCAAAATGTATATGTTTGTGGACAGTTTAACAGAGCGTGCCTTATAGTATCCTCGTCCATGCAAAAGCAGCACTGTGCAGAATCTTTAATCTTGATTTTATGTAAATACTTATTACATGGGTAAATATTGTGTAATATTTTGAACTCCATTTGCCTAACTTTATTTCTAATTGGTAGTTTATACAGTAACTGCAAAGTTTGAATTTGTTCATGACTGTAATTTTGACATACTTTACTACAGATGAGCTGGTAAAAATATTTCGCCTTCATGGGGAATAAGTCCAGGGAAGAATCTGAGATGTTCGGAACGTCGTTAAGATTAGGCCTGGGATGTGGACTAAACTTATTGAATACATTGCAACCCGTTTTCTTCTTTATGCATCTGATATACAGTTTGAATACAACTTCATTAATCTGAATGTTATATTTTAGTTCCAGATCCTGCTTATTGAGAAAACGCCCCTCCTGATCTAAAAGATCTCTGACGAAGATAATTCCCGACTCTACCCAACACTTGTTGAAAAGGCTTTTCTTTCTTAATTTAAACTTTCTGTTATTCCATATAATTTGATTGTATATATCGTCATCCACTGGATACAATTCTCTCCAGAATTCTAAGATATCTTTATAAAACGGGGGGATATCTTCGCAAAAACATTTGACGTCATAATTGCATTTCAGAAGAAATCTAATTCCTCCTAGCTCTTGAAATAATTCATCAACATATAATTTCCAAAAACTGTTATGCTCATTCTGAAAATACTTTGCCAGCCAAACCAATTTTAGAGCTTTGTTCATGATTTCAAAATTTAGGACTTTCAGGCCATCCCTTTGATAATCAACCATAATTTTTTTTCTACAACTTTCTCAGATTTACTTCGCCAGATGAATGTATATAGCTCTTTATTAATTTCTCGCACAATATTTAGGGGTATGTGAGTGCTGGTAGCTAAATAGATTAATCTAGAAATACCTTCAGATTTAGTTAGTAATGTTCTTCCGTATAACGAAAGTCCTCTTTGGGACCATATTTGAAACCGCTTTTTAATTTTATCTAATTGTTTATTTATATTTTCGTCCGTTGGATTGTCCTTTTTGCTCACTATCAGTCCGAGGAATTTTGCTTTAGTGATGATCTTGAGAGAAGATTGAGTGACTTGCTCGCTTGGAATATGACAATTTAAAGGCATCACATAACATTTTGACTTATTCAGCACTAAGCCGGTCACAACTGTCAAACTAGCATAGAAATCCTTAACTCTTTGAATTGATTTTTTATTCGTCACAGTGACCGTTGAATCATCCGCATAGTGAATACTTCTAATTTCCTCGTTGCGTAATGTTATTCCATTTATTGTGTTATCTGCTCTTAATAGATGACTTACAATTTCTGAACAGAGGATAAATATATATGGTGATATTGGACACCCTTGTTTAGCGCCTCTGCCATTGTTAAACCAGTTTGTAGGCTTGCATTTATTAACTACACAGCTAACTGTATTCGTATAAAATAATTTTATCATGTTTATAAATGACTGCCCAAAATTCATGTTTCTCAAACTATGTTCAATGAATTTATGTTCAATAGAATCAAAGGCTTTTTCGAAGTCAAGGAAAATAATCCAAACTTCGTCGGTGTAATTATCTATCAGGTCTATAAGAAAGCGCACATTTTCGCTCATATTTCTGCCTTTCATGAAACCCGTTTGACTCTTATATGAATGAGTTTTCCTAGATATACCTTTTTATTCTGTTTGCTAAAGACTTCGCAAAAATTTTGTAATCTACATTCAATAATGTAATGGGTCTCCAGTTTTCTATACAATTGTTATCTGTATTAGGTTTTTCTATTAATGATATAATTCCTCTCCTTTGAGTGTCCGATAATTCGCCGTTTTCAATTGAATACTGTATAGATCTTAAATAATAGTTTCTCAGTTTACTCCAGAAAAATTGATAGAGTTCAACAGTGAGACCGTCACAACCAGGCGATTTATTTTGTGGCATACCAAAAAGGGCCGAACTCAATTCCTTGAGGTCAATTGGTTGTTCAAGATCTTCTTTATTTTCATCCTGAAGTTTTGGTAAATCAGATAGTTTTTCCGGGTCAATAACGTCTTCTATTAACTCACTGTAATTTCCCTCGGGAAGTTTAGACTGGTACAATTTTGAATAAAAGGATCGTAAATGAAGTAAGATTTCACTCTCTTCGGTAAGAACTTTACCATCCTGTGTAGTTACCTTGTTTATTGCTCGATTCATTTGTCTGTTCCGCTCCAAATCATAAAAATATTTCGTACTTTTTTCTCCTTTTTCCATCCATCTACATCTTGATCGGATCATCGCACCTTTTGCTTTGTTTTCAAATATTTTTTCAAGTTCTAATTTTGCTGTTGTGTATATTGTTCATTCAGATCAATTGATTCATCCTCTTGTAACTGCCTTTCAAGCAAAGATAATTGTTTAATTAGTCTTTTTTCCTTTTCGTTTGTTTCTCGAGCAATTTTAGCTGAATTTTCAATCGCAATAGACCTTATTTTAAATTTAATCCATTCCCATTTCATAGATGGAGAATTGAAATTTTCGTTTTCAACATTAACGAGGAAGTTATTTACCATATCAACAAATTCCTGTTTAAGAAGCAGAGAGTTGTTAAATTTCCAATGAAAAAAAGTTTTCCTTTGAGTTTGATCAAGAGTTATCATCACCATTTTGTGATCTGATTTGAGACTGAGTTTTATTTCAGCGCTATGCAAGTTCTTTGTTAAATGAGAGTTCACCATGATCATGTCAATACGCGACCGTATAGTATTATTTAACCTCCAGGTGTATTTCCGCTCGTATGGATGTATTAACCTCCAACAATCATTAACATGTAATTCAGCCATTAATGTGTGAATATTTTGACTGTTTCTATTATTTTCAGACCCAAGTCTGTCAATTGTTGGATTAATAACACAAGTGAAGTCCCCTCCTAGAATTAGATTATGATTTAGGTTGTTAGTTGAAAGAAAATGTACTATATCGAGTAGAAATGCTTCTCGTTCAGCATAGCCATTACTTGGTGCATAAATGTTGCACATTGTGTATGTCTTATTGTCAATTTCAATTTCTGTAACAATAAATCTGCCATTATCATCCAGGTACGACTTTTAATTCTATAATTTTTTGTATTTATCAATATGGCTACTCCTCTGCTGTTTGTTTCGCCATGTGAAAATATGATTGGATTTCCCCATTCCGAAATCCAGAATCGTTCATCACTCTCACAGCTGTGCGTTTCTTGAAGAAAAACAAACTTTGGACTGAAGGTCTTTATGTATAAAAAAAGCTGCCTTCGTTTATCCCGTTGTCTAATGCCTCTTACATTAAAGGTTAATACTGATATCATATGCAAACTACAAATATACGTGTACACACAAACACACCTACACACACAAAAATAAAATTAGTTGCGATTTAACCTGGATTTGGTCTTCCTCCTACAATCTCTGGAGGAAGGAATGTGGTAAAACAAACACTATTTAATGAGCAACACTAACGAATAACTAACAAGTACAAGAAAAATGGAACAGGATAAAGTAACAAGATAATGGAAACATGTTCCGATCACTGCAAAAAGCAGACAACATATTTACAGTAATATTGCCCACACCAAAGCCAAACGGGACCACGTGTCCATTCACCACGCCTCCATAAAAGGAACGACGTGTCCACTGGTCTTCATAACATGAAAAATTTCAACGTTAGGATATCGTCTCTAAAAACTCCGTCCACTCATAATGATTGACATTTAAAAAGTCCCCGTCATTGGATAGAAATCTATACTCCAAACAGAAACAAATATAGTTCCTATAATTGACCGCCAAATTAGGCTGAAGTTAATTTTCGCGCCAAATCATTTCTGTACATATTCCGTGAACACGACCGTTTCAATCAGTTGAGGGTTTCCGAAAGCAGGTCACGTGCGATGTGTCATATTTTCGTGCCATGTGATCTGTGAAAGATGGCGCCTCCTCAACAACTGCAATCTGTGTGCGGTCGCATACTTGGTGTGTTTTTTGAGTACGATACGCCTCGAATTGTTCATATTAAAAGCAAAAAAGTTGGTGTCATCAACAGATTGTTGCAGCTCACTATAATCGGCTATGTTATCGGGTAAGTTAGTATATTTTACAGTACTCCTTTTTTGTTACAAACGTGGTCCACACTTTCACTATCGCTGGAACGGGAACGAACCAGTTTATAATTATGGCATCAGTAGAATATTGTCACAGTAAGCTTACTGTTCGGAAAAATAAGGTAATGTTCACTGGCAGATTACAATATAGGCCAACAAAATGTCGAACTCCTGATCAACAGACAGAGGGTTGCACAGGTTGGGGAAAATACCTTGATCGAGGTAAATACCTTGATCGGGGTATTATATCTCGATTGGGTATAGGGCTATGTCAACTTCAGTTTTTATATATTTATGGAAACTGTGGACATCCACACATATGCCGGACTGCATGAATCTTTCAACAGCATCTATGACTTCATTGTTCCATGATTTTCACGGCAATGTATTGCTCCGTTTTATGCGACTAATCATTCAAATTAGCCACTTCAATATTTCAAAAATGAATCAAATGACATATTGGGTGAAATTTATTCTGTAAATGTAAATAGCATGTGGTGGCATACTTCCATGTCAAGGTGCAAATTGCAGGATTTGGGAAGCAATGCATAGTTAATAAATCAAGTTTGACACACATAATCCAAACTGCTAGCATGTGCACATAAAAAACAGACAAGATAAAGGTATATAATACCTCGATGAAGGTATTTTCTCCAACCTGTTGAACAGGTGCACAGCAAAAGATGCTCTTTCCGAACATCTTGATCACATCTGTGGAGCCGCCCTATATACGTACTGCCTACAAACTTAGCACCTTGTTCAGGTTTTGCTCCATTGAAATGAGTCTCCGCCTGTATTGCACGCTAATACGTTCACACTTGGTGCGTACTTATCTGATATGGTCTACAATCAAATCAACAAGGGTGAGCGCATTGATAGTGAGACTGGCCCAGTTGGAAGCCAGTGGTATGATGAGCAGCACACCCACTTAATCACCCATACATTTCCCATTCCCCATGAGACTCCGATTGGAAGAGATTCTACAACATGAATTCGCTACGGCATCGAGGAAAGGTCCTAGTGACCCACTGGTGCTGGCTCTGTTAGCTGATGATTCCTTCGTGCATCCGAATGCATGGCATGAACATACGTAGACACTTCTGTACGTAGCCATGCGGTACAGGGGCGGCAGAAGCGCGGGGGGCAGGGCAGGGTGGCTGCAGCCCCCCCAGTTTGGAGAGGGTCGGGGCTCAGCCCCCCCAGTTTCAACAAAAGCTGGGTGAATTTTCATGATTTTGGTCCTAATGTGACCAGATTTACAGGCCGTTCGTTTTCACGGAGCGGCGACTTTGCACTGGAGGGGCACATTGCTGTTTGGTTTAAAGTGCTCTGATATGCTCATTCTTCTGTTCCGTTCGCAATAACCAATAACTGTTTTAGATGTTAATTTACATAGAAATTGCATTAGCTTTATTGGACGATTAGCTGCATTTAAAAATCAAAATTGCGTTCATATTTTTTTTGGGTTCTGCGTAGCAGATGCCATTAAAGTCTATGTGTTGAATGGTCTCAGGTTATAAATGAGGCTCCCAAGGATGGTATGCGTCGATAACTTTGTCACAATTTGTGTCCCTGAGCGCCAAGAAATAGTTCGCTTTCATCCATTGAAAAGTAACCTTGGCGTTACTTTTGCCCTCATCAAATATATGTAACAGTGTTTTTATGTGAATGGAATCATTGTCTGAACTATTCATGCGTTTATCTTGTGAAATAGTAGATATTTTTGGTATAAATTTAAAATAGCCAGGTTGAGGAGTATGGCAATGTACGGTGAGGTTCGCTGTGGTACTATATGATGCAGGCCTTAAAATTTGGGGAGAACGATCGTTCAGTTCGCCTGGCGGTTACGCAAAACGAAAGACGCATAGCCGATTATTCTTTCGCCTAAACTATGGCCCAAACTCTGTGTCATAATCACATAATTTTAATAAATTCCTGTTATAACCTGAAAATCATTTTCGATCGAAGCATTCTGGGCTGAACTGACTAGAGTTTCAATGTTAACTTCACACATAAGAGACCCAGTCGAGGGGAGATAATTGTACGCGAAACCCATGTGCGTTTGATACACTCTCGGATACTTAGATAATATACAGCCCCCAGGTGTATATAGTGCTCTGTGGGATTATATGAATAGGGTAAAATCTCTCAACTTTCACTCACCTGACTGCAATGTGTGTTCTGGTCATGGGGCCCTAACAAAGACGCAATACCATGCAGCCCCGAACGTGTGTGATACGTAGAGCCGAAAACGAAAGTTCAACAGTTTTCAGATTAAAACGTGTATATGGGAATTTAATTTGAGATAATATTTCAGAAATAGAGGTCACAATTCCAATGATAGAAGTCGGCCAGTCACACAAAATTGGACTCTTTACGCAACACGTGGTAATGATGAAAATTGGTCACCGGGTAATGAGTTTTTTTGGCCAGCGGCATTAGCAATGTCACAGGAAGCCGCTGCGAGTGGCTAGATTAGGGCCGGCTATGGGAACGAGATTATTATTACATACAAAATCAAAATGTTGGCGTAGATAGCAACAGCAAATTTTATTGGATGAACTCCAGTCAAAAACCAATGCCTGGCCACAACAAAACTCATTTAGCATAACCTATCTGCGTAACCTATTTGCATATGCAGTTCAGAAATGGGGGAACAAACTACAGGTTACCTATTTTCAGGTTAAGCAAACTTTTCAAATTAGGGCCTGTGATTGGTTAGTAAATTTATTCATTTGCCATTGCTATACCCATATATATGAATATATTATTTGGCGGATGTACAATGTAAATGCATAATTGTGACAGAAATTTTTTATGTTCCCTGGTCATTTACCCGACAACTCGAGTGTAAAAAGAAAACGAAATAAATAAATGCCAAACTAACAGATAGTCACCAAATTATAGTGGTATATATTTGTCTTTTTCTTCATAAACATTCCATGAAAATATGCGATAAACTGATAGATTTCCCAGCCAGAATGAGATCAGATCATTCTTTTGAAACTGCTGATCACACGTGGAACAAGCGGCTTGACTCAATCTATTCACTTTAGCTGCGAAAACTGACCTCTGGCTTAGTGGATTTATGGGAGCGGAAATGGAAACGTCACACCTGTTTGTTTACTTTCTTATTTGTTCTACTTTTTGTGTTTTGTACTCTGTCCCAAATGGGATGCTCAGTACATAATAAAGAATCTTAATTATCATGCGCACAATTAATTTTCGGCGGACATTTGTGTACATCAGGCAGAACCCTCCAAAGCCTTAGGCTCTAGTTTTTTTTGTGTTCACATGTTTCTCTTCAAACATGTATAAGCGCTGTCCAACCCTCTGCTGAAATGTTGATTTCTTCCAGATCACTGTGTATAGTTAGAATTTTGTGAAGGAAAAGTACTTTTTTTACATTCAAAAGTTATCAACTCAATTTTTCTTTTAAATGACGAGAAAAATCACAAAAACAATCTCAAAATGCAGTTGATTATATAGTGATGATATGTTGTTTTATATGCTGGAAATCAGCCAGAATGCGTCTACAGCCATCTAGGACCGCGCCTAGGCGGCCCCTGGACCCTCACCTAAAGTGCTATGATAGTCGAGCTCCCCCCTCCCCAGTTTTTGGGAGCTTCCGTCGCCGCTGGATAACGGGTGATATCTGAGTATATTAGGGCCTTTTCCAAATGGTCACATGTGATTGGTCCTGTGAGATCCGACATCAGCACAAATCACATTCACAGAACGAAGACACACCTCCAGAAAGCAATGGATTTAAATAATGACTTGGTGGGCCTCCCAAGTGTTCCCATCACAAAATAGAAAACATATCTTTTCCCTGTGTACTGCCGCGGATTTTGTTTCTTTCAAATATGTTAGGCCGTTTGTACTAATATGGTTAATTTCTTAAGAGAAACAAAGAAGCATGCACCTTTAGAGTGACAAATAAAATCGCTAATTCACACAACTTCGGTTGGGTCTCGCGTGGAATCCCAGAGTCTTGCGCCTTGTGCACTCAAGTGAAACTGACATGTCTGGGATTCTCAAATCGAAATATTTAAATTCAGATAATTTCATTGGCTCCTTTAAATGGAGCGGACATGTGACTTAATGCTTGAGGAAGCTGACATCGGGCGAAATATACGGCGAATGAAGTTATTGAGCTTAGGGTACATGTAGTTATGTAATGAAATGGAAAATTCCCTTAGCTCGGTAAGATGAGTAGGGGTTTGTCTCCACTAAACAAGATAGCTACTGCAGTGACTCCACTTTCATAGAACAATATGAAAACAATCATTTATTCTTAATATTAATTAACTCAAGAATGCAATGTTTAATATTATTGCAAGGAAATAACATGTAAGATTACTGTACCGGTAAGTTACATGTACGGTACCACTCTTTCCATACTTTATAGATTTGCAATTGTGTACAAGAAAGGATATCAAGACTTTGACGATGTTCAGAGCTCGGTAACGAGCAAGGTGAAGGGTGTCGTCTACACTAACCTGACCGGTGTGACGGGTATTGGAGCCAGGATATGGGATGTTGCTGATTATATTGTTCCTGCACAGGTAAGTCCACGTTAACTCATTCAGTACCGAGCCTCATTTCTGGCCTCCGTACCAGTAGCTCCACAGCTGAGTCTCAATGTGTGCAGTGCACAGGCGTCCATCACAGAAGCTGTCGACCAAAAGTTCATTTCAAAAATATTTTGTTTATGAAAGTGAATAAAATTTGAAACTTTGTATCTCCATGAAATACACAAACATCAGAAATTGTGTTTGTGTTATTTTGATAATTATACATGAAATTATGCATGCAAATTTCATGAAAACATGTTTTTTTCTGTTTGAAAAAAAATGCTTCAACAAAAATAACATCGAAATTGTCATGGTCTGGTTTCAGATGTACGTAATCTCTGGCTGGTAAAATTTATAGCTGATTGTAGTATACATTCCCTGGATAAAGATGATAATTTCCTCAATTTATTTCATCCTCATATTACTTATAAATTAAAGTTTTTATCTGGTAGAAATTTCGTTGATAGTGATGATATTACGCGCAAAATAATGAAGTAGAAGTTGTTTTTTTTCGTCTGATTCAATCGCATCCGTGCTCCGTTTCCCTGAACCGATTTCAATGAATGACGTACCGTTGTAAAGCCCATTCATTCAGCTTTCTTCTCATAGTACAATCACCATCGGATGACCAGTGAAACGAAAGATTTGATTGGATTGAAAAAAGTGTTCACGAAACGATCTTTCTGATAAGCCCGCTGCTTTTGGCAAGTGGATTGGATAAAGAGCGTTCACGTGACGAAGGCGACCAATCGGGTTCCCTCATTCACCGCGTGTTTGGTTTGGAGAAATCAAGATGGAGCGAAATTCTGACGAGTTGGTGTCGGACAATAGCAGAATATTTGGGAAATAAATTTACCAAACGTATACGATCGTAGGAATTCTCAACAATGGATATATACCTGTACCTTGACAGAAAATTTGACAGAAGATATCTCGTGAATTCGTCAGATTTCTCAAGGAATCGTATGCCATTTCCAGGTATTTGAACATATTGCACATGTCTGCCGAAACTGCGCGATTTTCTCACAGATCCCTTCTCGGATTATAGTTTTATTTCGTTATATTTTTCATTCAATACGAAAATACGAGGGGCATTGCTGGTATATAATGTATTATTATCCCACCTGTAAGCAGATTTGTATTTAATATCGGGATTGTGATTGTAAAAAGGTTAGCTCGTATAAACCTATACCCATAGTGATGTCTTGCTAGTCATGTTACAAAAAAAAAACAACAACAAAGTCAACAAAACTTGCATACTTCGAAAGTTCAGCTGACTAACTTTCACTCACTCATCAAAATTTAAGGCTGCTGATAATGAATGATTCGTTTCCCGTAAACAGCCCTCATCTTTGAGGGCCAATGAATAAAATCCATGAGGGATTTACATTTTCATGAGTAAAACTTGCTCATTTTTATCTCGCCTTACGAAGTAAAGGGGAGATATTGTGAGAGGGGGAAAGAGGGTGTCGTCGTCGGTGTCGGTGTCCCCTGCCTGGAAATGAATGGGTTTTGGGTTTAGCAAGTTAAAAAAAAATCTAGAAAAATTAGAAAAAATCTAAAAAAATATGGGGGGTGGGTATGCCACCTGGGGGTACTACCCCTGGGGTGCTGTAATGTTAAAATCCCTATGAATGAGTTTTGCGTTTAGCTGAATTGCACATGTACATCTGTACTTGGAAAGTTTCTTGCAGTTGTCAGCTGTCATTGGATGATTATGAAACTTGGTACACATGTTTCTTATGATTAGAGGATGTACCTGCCCTATTTTTGAGAAGAAATATTAATTTTTCTCCAAATTATGACAAATAAATGAGTTTTCTATTTAGGTAAATTGTACATGTAGGCCTCTACATGTATACATATACATGTACATGGTTAGTTTGCTCCAGTTGTCAGCTGTCATTGGATGATTATGAAACTTGGTACACATGTTTTTTATGATAAGAGGATGTACCTGTGGTATTTTTGACAAGAAATATTAATTTTTCTCCAAATTATGGCAAATGAATGAGTTTTCTGTTTAGGTAAATTGTACATGTAGGCCTCTACATGTATACATATACATGTACATGGTAAGTTTGCTCCAGTTGTCAGCTGTCATTGGATGATTATGAAACTTGGTACACATGTTTCTTATGATTAGAGGATGTACCTGTGCTATTTTTGACAAGAAATATTAATTTTTCTCCAAATTATGGCAAATGAATGAGTTTTCTGTTTAGGTAAATTGTACATATACATGTACATGATAATTTTGCTGCAGTTGTCAGCTCTCATTGGATGATTACGAAACTTGGTACACATGTTTCTTATGATTGGAGGATTTACTTGTGCTATTTTTGAGATGAAATATTAATTTTTCTCCACCTTATGGCAAATGATTGAGTTTTGCGTTTAGCTGAAGTGCACATGTACATCTGTACACCACAGTTTGCTGTAGTTGTCAGC
The DNA here is from genome assembly GCA_036873755.1 of Hanleya hanleyi. Lineage (NCBI taxonomy): Eukaryota > Metazoa > Mollusca > Polyplacophora > Lepidopleurida > Hanleyidae > Hanleya > Hanleya hanleyi. The sequence goes on from JAVTVY010051934.1 coordinate 74,523, forward strand.
TGTCATCGAATGGTTATGAAACTTGGTACACATGTTTCTTATGATTAGAAGATGTACCTATGATATTTAGGAGATGAAATATTAATTTTTGTTCAAATTTTGAGGGTTTTGTCTTAATATGCCAATAATAATGTACATGTATATACATGTACACCTGTACATGGAAAGTTTTCTGAAGCTGTCAGCTTTCATTGGATGAGTTTGACACTTGATACCCAAGTTCAATGTGATTCAAAGATGTGCATGTGCTATTTAACTCTTTCCCCCATATAAGCGGGTTTTGACGACTTGTGTAGATCCCCATGTAAGCGTGTTTTGACGAGTGTTCGCGTAACCCATGAAGACGGGTTTTGACGAGTGACTGGAGTTCCCATGTGGTGGATTATTCTTGCAATTTTTGGCTTTTACTTGAGTAAAACCTAATTAAAACTATACGTTCAGAAAGCCAAAATTTCAATAAATCTGACTATATGGACTGTTGGTATGTTTTATGGTAAGGGTAAAATGAAATCGGGAGAGAAACAGAAATAATCGATGAAAAATGCGCGATTTGACAACAAATTTGTTTCGTGTGCTCCAAGACAAATGTTCGAAAAATAGTAAAATCTGCTTCCAAATTCCTGAATATTTTACGTAACGCGAGCATAAACTACCAAAGTATCTAACCTTGATGACTAGCTCGTCAAATCTGCCCATCTGAGTTTATTTTATGTATTTTCCCGGGACCTGCAGTCTTCGCGGTAAATATGTTCAGTCGCCATTCGAGATCGGGCGCATATGTTTGTCAGCGTGTCACTGACTCTCTCTGTTATATTGCCCAACAACAAGGCGTTCCATGTGTAAATTACCTCAATGACTTTGGCGGTGCTGATACGCCTGATAAGGCAAATCAGTCCTTTCGGACACTTGAACATGTGTTTCACGTTACTGGGGCTGAAGAGGCTGAGGACAAAGCCTGGCGTCCGAGCCCTGTTATGCCGTTCCTCGGTGTCGAAATAGATACCTTAACCATGGAAATGAGAGTACCGCCAGACAAGCTGAGAGAACTTCTTACCCTGTTGCCAGACTGGCTCACAAGACGTTCAGCCTCCAAAAGACAATTACAGTCGTTGATTGGGAAACTGGCTTTCATCGCCAGGTGCGTCAATCCAGGGCGGCTGTTTATCGCACGGCTTTCGGATCGTGTCCGTGGCTTGGCGCATAATCACCATCACCTCTACCTCAATAATGAGTTTCGGAAGGATATTCAGTGGTGGCTCAGCTTCCTGCTCCAGTATAATGGTGTATCAATCATTAAAATGGAACCCTGGGCAGATGCAGATGCTACATCCTGTACTGATGCGTGTCTGACTGGATGTGGGGGGTGGTGTGAAGATGCTTTCTTCCATCTAGCTTTCCCTGAAGAGATTACACGACAAGACCTCCCCATCGCGGTCCTCGAGTGCTATGTGATTGTGGCTCGCTGCCGTCAAACTGTGGGGGCATAAGTGGCGCGGTATGCGCATTACGGTGGGCTGTGATAACATTGCCGTCGTCACTGTGCTAAGCTCTGGAAGAGCTCGACATCCTACTCTCTTGAGTTGTCTCCGTGAGCTCTGTTATTATAGTGCGAGTGGGGAATTCGAGCTTCGGGCGGTGCATGTACCGGGCTCTGGGAACACTCAGGCAGACATTCTCTCAAGGTTGCATTTAGACAACAAACTTAGTAACAGTTTCTATGCCATGACCCATCTTCAAATGCACCAGGAATCTATTTGTCCCGACAATGTGTTTGACTTTCTGTCTAATTGGTAGTTATTCTGCTTGCAGATACGGACCTTACGATATTGCAGCGAGAAGCCCGGCGGAGTCGTATAGCCACTTATGCACCGGGTACCAAGTCAAATCTCAGGACTCAATGGAGACTTTATCTTATGTTTTGTATATATTTTGGCTGCATCTCGGAACCAGCTACTGTTGAAACATTATGTTTGTATGTGCAATTTCTTTCTCGTTCTTTCACTGCGCCAAGTGCCATAAACAACTACCTTCATGCGGTTAAGCTGTGGCATTTATATCAAGGCCTCGATGCACCTCCTATTAATGATTTTTTCGTTTCTTTAACCTTTCGAGGACTTAAGAAATCTATGTTTCACACACCGGTACGTGCGCCGCCGATTACCCCTGACATTCTGTTATGCATTTGGCGTGTCCTGGACTTACAGGACCCTTTTCAGTGTACCATGTTTTGTTCCTTTCTTTTTGGCTTCTTTTTGATGGCCCGCAAGTCATCACTGCTGCCCAAGTCTGTTGCTGCTTTCAGACCTTCTCTGCATTTGTGTCGATGTGATGTCCGTTCACATCCATATGGTCTGTTTGTACAACTCAAATACTCTAAAACCAACCAATTCGGCCTGTTAAACTTTGTTGTCCCCCTCGCACCCATCCGTGATTGTGCGCTGTGCCCCGTCCATGCCTTCTATACCATGCAACGGCTCGTTCCTACATCTCCCGGTGACCCCCTATTTTCCATTCCTGGCCCTCGCGGACTGCGTCCAGCTACGCAAACTGATTTCGTTACCTTTTTAAAATCTACCCTTGTGCGTTTGGGCCTCCCTCCTACCCATTATACTGGACATAGCTTTCGCCGTGCTGGCACCAGCAGGGCGTTTAGTGCAGGCCTTCAAGGTGAACTTATCCAATTCATTGGGGGGTGGTCCTCGGACGCTTATCTTGGTTATCTTGAGTTTATTGATTCTGCCAAATTCTCCGCGGCCCGTTTATTCTCTGCACATGTAGGCCGACATCTTAGCAGTGACTGACTTCTATTTTTTTTTATTTATTTTCATTTTGTTTGGCCGTTTGGTTTGGTGGGTTGGAAGCTAGGTCCAGTCTTTCAGTACTTTGTATTAGTTTAATTGGACTGACGTTTACATGTAACAGCTATTCAGAGTAAAGCATTATTCTCTGAATCGCTTCTCGTCATTTTATATGTTCTTTTGACAATTGTAAGTTCCAATCTGACTGTACCTAGCTTCCCTATTCTGCCAAACCTGTAAATAAATTTGTGTATATAGTTTCCTTATGCTGGTGTTACTTGTGTCTTTGCACTTGAGATAAATTTAGACATTTTGAGATTGACAGATTTCAAAGTGTATAATTGAGCCTGCTGCAAAGATCACAAAGGGCTTTGAATTTATTGCTGGGGTCTACCACATGTGCTTGTGTTGACTTCTGTCTGTGTACATAGTTCTAGATAATGTATTGCATCGTTTTGCATGTTACCTGTATGCATCCTGTCATTTGTCCCTTACAAAAAAATCTTATAGGATCCTATAAGATAAAATCGTATAGGATCCTATAAGATTTTGGCCCAAAATCCTATAAGATTTTTTAATAGGATCCTATAAGATTAAAATCCTATAAGATTGAAATCCTATAGGATTTTTTAATAGGATAAAAATCTTACAGGATTTTTTTTAGTAGGATCCTATAGAATTTAGTTATGGAATGGATTCTGAGAAATCTACAGGATATAAAGTTTATATAAGAATATTTGGATGAGTGATATAGGTCATCTTTTATAGTAACTCCACGAAATACAAAATACCCCTGTACTGTAAAATAGTAAATACATCAGAAAATGTTTTAGCTTAAACATTGCTTGTTTTGGATGTACCACAGATATGTTAAAGATAATCTGGTAAATAACTAACGCATAGAAAAAAGAAGAACAAACAAATACATATAATAAATATTTTCTTTATTATGTACATGTGCACTTGAGATATAAACGGAGGAACATATGAGGGCATCATAATCTCTCCATCAGTTTTCTGTATAATTTCTGCTCGCCATTGAGTTTCGACTTCATTGCTTCCCGGCCTTCTCGGAACTGGGAAATTTCTTCAGGCAGTAGTCTGTAAGAGAATGAAATAATTTGCAGTTAGCCACTGAATATCAATATATTCAATCACAACATTTCAAACTATAAGCTATCAAAAACATGGTCATTGACCTTGGGATTAATTATCAGATCTTTGGAATATTTATGAAGAAAAGTTTTTACCTTGGATGGCTTTGATCTTTTCTTGGTCAATTGCAGGCTTAGCCTCTACCTCTGTTGTCGCATTGGGTTTCATCCCTGTCAAAGTATGGGAGGCCATTTCATTCCTCGTATGATTGGTCTGTCCCAGGATGTAATCCAACCTTTGCTGGAACCCACCCGTCTGGATTATAGACTTCTTTGCCTGTTGCAAAAAATACATGCATATATAATTAAAACCTGATCAGTTGTATATATGGTTCCGTATGATATGCATTCCAGTTCTTCTTTCTTTTAATACACTCAAAAAAATTGAATAGGTTGATCACCATCAAGATAAAGAATGGAATACATCTGTACGATTTACAAAAGATTGATGAAGATGTCTGTTATCCTTTCTTTGGTACTCTATGATATACAACAAGGGAGATAAACAGGTTGTGTGGCATTCTAACCAATATCACTATGAAGATATCAATCATACCTTAGGTGTGCTTAGTAAAGTTTCCGTCAGTCGAGTGGCTGCTTGAAGCGAGTTCCCTGCGCTTCTTTGTAGCCGCTGCACGCTGGAATATGGAAGTATACGATGTAAGAAATCATCAGAATTGAAGTGAAACAATCATGTGAAACCATGATTTCCTATCAACGAAATAGTATACTGTATATAGTTCAAACTTTTTCACCAGTCTGGCATTAATATTGACAAACAAAATATCCCAAAGTTATATATAACTGACGATTAGAAAGCATATATATGGAATATTTTCATAATAGATACGGTATATTTTTATAATTTATCTTCGTTAATTTCTGGTTGAACTAAATCCCCATATAGGTTTTCAAATAACAAAAGAATCCTTATTAACTACAAATTATATTCTCAGTATTTCTTTTCAAATGAAAACTAAAACATACAATTTTACCCGGAACTGGGAAAGCTGTGTTGATAAACTGTTCATTATTGTGGGTGGGATGCAATTTGACAGGACAGGAAGCTCAGACTGTGAAACCGACAGTATGAAATAAAAGCCAGGACTTGAAAGAATCACAAATCAACTGTTATCAATTCATTCAAATGTTATGTCAAGTTTTTCAAGTAAACATGTGAAGTGGCTTGACTATTGAAGGTAGATGTTCACAAATATACCAGTACAGGAAATGACACAATGAGATTGTAAAAACACCCCCTTCTGGGTTTCTCACATTGAACTGTGCAAAGAGTCACCCAGCATGGTTAATCCCTTTACACAATGGACCACTAAGACAAACTGGTCTATTCTTGTGAGGTGAAATTAACAAAATATACATGTCTGTGCAGCTATTGAAAACGTCATAATAAATACAATTCTCTGCCATTAAAATATATGTTAGACAACATTTTATATCTAAGGTTAATTACACTGGGCATGCCTAACTATCCTACCCATAGATTAGAGAAGACGAGAAAATCAACCAACAAGCCACCCTTCCTTCATAAACCGGTGAGATAAATAAATCTTTCCAAGGCAGGATAATGTTTTGGTGGTTGTATTTACAGTGTAATATACAAACCTGACAAAGTTACTTATATAACTAAAATATATTTTAAACTAGTCCAAAATATTCCAGACTTAACAAATGGAGACTTTAGAATGATATTTTAGCCTACAAGTTGCAAAAGGTACTTACCATCAATCAGTTCCATCGGCCATATATAATCAGAAATATGACTGTTACTGCCCTCAAATCAGTCCGCTAATAACTGCAAAAAAAACTTTGTTGTCTCTGTGCAGCGCCACCTAGTGTCAACAAGCAGAGTTACCTCCCCTCCATTTGGAGTAGAGAGATTTTGTAAATACCATTTAGATTGGGAAACCATTTGAACTGATCAGAAGTTTATTAATTCATGAGAATGTTCAAGTAGTTGAATGATAACAAAACCTATTTCATAATGAAGTGATGACAATCAAGGTTTAAGGGATGTCTGCTGGTGATTTTCTTTGCAGCAGTTTTTGCCAGTTAGATTTAGCGATAGGGATTTCCTGTAAAAGTCTTCTAGCCGAGAATTTTGTGCAGCAACATTCATCCAATTTGATAAATTTTGATAGACATTGTGATTGTCTTCCAACAGTTAGAATATAAGAAAAAGTTAAATACTATTTATATAATTTTTGTTGTAAATAGGATTCAAAACCTGGGCTATTTCCTTTGTTTTCTAGGTTATCAAATGGAGCATGGGTCCGTCTTTTTAACAGTGTCAACAGCTAAACAATGCACACCGACCTATATATGTTTTTTCCTCATATTACACAATTATGAATGCAACAACACACATTATTTGAAAAGTTAATTACGGACATCCTTAATTCAATTTTAAATAAAACTTTAATTCAAAACAATCAAAAATTCAAAACTTCATACATTTATTCCAATTTTAATAAATTTCAGAAGAAGATTATTAGTGAATTCAATTTGAGTTAGAATATTTAAATTTAGTTTTCAGGGACCTTGCATTTGTTTGGATATCGAACTTTGATGGATGGCAATTAGATTTTTTTTGTCAATTTTTATTAGCATTTTCTAAATGACATTTCAAAATACTTCACAGTCAAATATCAGCATAACGATAGAATGGGCGCTGTGTCATTACGATCATCAGAGGGGTACTGTATGTTCGCTTTCAAGACTACCGGTCTACTATCTCCTATTTTGGGAGGCCCGTTCGCCGAGTGGTTTAGATCGCCGACATACAGGGCTGGCGGTTAGGTGCCTGACTCTGGGGTCGCTGGTTCGAATCCTGCATGGGACTCGACCAAATTTACAGCACTAGAATTTGTGCTATTCTAAGGTAGTGTTATCCCAAAAGAATGAAAATACTGTGATATTGAATCGTATATGATCATATAAATTTGCAAATCCTATAAGATCTGGATCATATAGGGTCCAAAATACTACACTTGTGTTGTGGTTATGATTCTTTAGTACAGTAAAACACTGCTATAGAGAATACTATACTGGCACTTTAGTATATACATGTATTGTGGAAACCACAAAATACTACAATTGTGTTGTGGTATGCTTGTTTTTTTTTTTTAGCATAGCTCAATAACTCTGTAGTACCGGTACAGTAAAACACTGATAGACTGACACTGTAGTAAACTATAGAAATCACAAAATACTACAGATGTGTTGCAGTTTGTAGTTAACAACACTGTCCCACAGTAAAACACTACTGTAGTAAATACTACACTGACACTGTAGTAAACTGTAGAAACTACAAATTACCACAAAATACTAAACTGGAGTTGTGGTATGCTTTGGTTTTTGTAGTATATTAAAGCACTGCTGTAGTAAATACTACACTGACACTGTAGTAAATTGTAGTAACTATAGAGTACCACAAAATACTATATACCCCATCTATAGTTTACTACAAAATACCTCACTTTACCACAAGTTTGGTGTAGTATTTTGTGGTAAATTGTGGTATATTTCAAGGGTAATATCATACAATTAATCCTATGGAGTCACATATTAAATCCAATAGGATTTTTATATTTCTATCCTATTAAATCCAATAGGATTTTTCAGAATCTTATAGGATTTTTTTAGAATCTTATAAGACTTTTCAGAATCTTATAGGATTTTTTTTAATCTTATAGGATTTCTTAGAATCTTATAGGATTTTCTCAGAATCTTATAGGATTTTTCAGAATCTTATAGGATTTTTTAGAATCTTATAGGATTTCTCAGAATCTTATAGGATCCTATAAGATTTTTTTGTAAGGGGTGTGTTTACGGTATCAGCAGTGGACGAGCTGAATACACACATATATAACTGCCACTGGTCTTAATTCCCTGGATGTGTGTATCTGAAGTCCAGTTCTCTTTGTACTATGTATAGCTGTCAAGATTACCTGTCTTCAAGACACCCAACTGTTTATACAGCTGTCCTTACAGTGGGCGTTTTTCTATCCACTGGCTACCTGTATATAAACTGGACACATAATTAGAATTTCATCTCATTCCGTGATCATCATCAAGTATATTACTTAAATTACCACCCACCCACCCCTTCAACTTTTGTTTTCTTTTCTTGCTCCTCTATTGTGTATTATCCTTATGTGACGTATCCGTATGTGGGTTGGTAGCTAGGTCCAGTCTTTCAGTACTCTGTATTAGTTTAATTGGACTGACGTTTACATGTAACAGCTATTCAGAGTAAAGCATTATTCTCTGAATCGCTTCTCGTCATTTTATATGTTCTTTTGACAATTGTAAGTTCCAATCTGACTGTACCTAGCTTCCCTATTCTGCCAAACCTGTAAATAAATTTGTGTATATAGTTTCCTTATGCTGGTGTTACTTGTGTCTTTGCACTTGAGATTAATTGATGCAGCATTGAGTGTGCTTGGCACAGACACTTTTTATTTCAAGTGATGGTTTCTCTGAGACTGTTTGATGGGACTGAGTAAATAATAATAATAATATAAGGATAAGATGTCATGTGGGAGATTTTCCCTACATTAGTTCCATTATTGAAAGCAGTTTGCATGTTTCCTTTTCAGATCAGAGTTAATGCCACGTGATTCACAATGTTTTGTGTTACACAGGTCACATCATTCCATGTACACCAAACTAAAGAGATACAATTCAAATTTCTTGAGCAGCTCAGACAGCTGACTACTGTTGTGTGATGTAGGTCAGTAGAAGCACTGTTGCTGCAGCCACAGAACAGACCAGATATATATATTGTGATTTCAGTCTCTGATGTTTGTAATTCTCCTTATTATTTGGTGTCATGCGAGTCACAAATGTTAGTATTTACCCACTAGTCAACAGAAGTTGAAACTTTTAACCATGTATCAAAGACGTATACTGCAGTATATGTCTAAGATTCCAGCAAAGAAAAGTTTATTTGCTGGTTTGAATTAATGCAGTATGTTTCCTTATACTTGTGTCACACGAGTCACGTCATCTTTGTCACACAAGTCACATACCCAAATTTCTTCTTCATACTGAGTGTTCGAGGCAAACAGTTGATGACATCTTATGCACAATGTAACATGTCTCACCCAGACCTAGTGAATAACAGAGCGTGGCTTTCGTTCACCAATGCCAGTCTCCAAAAAGCAAGAGATGCAGCATTGAGTGTGCCTGGCACATACACTGTTTATTTCAAGTGATGGTTTCTCTGAGACTGTTTGATGGGACTGAGTGGACTTCAAAGTTATAAGCTTAAGGATTGGATGTCATGTGGGAAGTTTTCCCTACATTTTTTTCATTATTGAAAGCAGTTTGCATGTTTTCTTTTCAGATCAGAGTTAATGTCACGCGAGTCACAAGTTTTGTGTCACGCGAGTCACATCATTCCATGCATGTACACCAAAATAAAGAGATACACTTCAAATTTCTTGAGTATCTCAGTTGATGTTCTGGATATACCCCTCCAGTATTACCTGTACTCCATTAATGACTTAGTCATAAAATGGGCCACGAATCTAAGCGTTTGTATGAACGGGTGAGACAAGTGTCTTCGTGCCTGTCACGCGAGTCACGCACTTTGCTTCATTATTTCAGTACTTTCTTGATCAGCATTATTACCTTTGTTCCCTGTGTTGTAAGTGTCTTGGTTAAGATTGATATAAAATTAACACACTAACTGAAAAAAGTGAGTATTAAATATTTCTGAACAAAATAACCAAGTGACTATGTCACGCGAGTCACGGTGGAATGGCTGTGGTCATCAAAAGTTTTCTTTTGAGAGGATGTTGAAAAAAGACAGCAAAACCAGAGGAGTCTCGTCTTGTCAAACCACTTTGAAGACATCAATGTCCTTTCATTGAAGTTATTACACTATGAGTGTAATTTTGTGTGTGTTTTTTTTTTTCCTCTCCTGTAGACCTGGTTTTTTCATCACTCAAATCCGTGAACCAACAAATAAAAAACAAAAGGCCTTACGAGAAACAAACAATTTGCAGTGGCCTAATGGAATAAAGTCATAAGTGCATCATTTTCACTGAAATGTCTTGACATCGGTTTCCGAATGAAACAGATTATTTAAAAATGGATTGCTGTTGATTGTGTTGGGGCATGTTTCTCGCAGTGCAGTAGTTAAAGGGGGACAGTTTTATAACCCAAATGACCCTCTGAATTTGTCAGTTGTACTGATGGTTCTAAATGATTGACGTTTTTCAATATTTTTGCTATAAGGTAAAAAGGCTTGTGAGATAATAAGTTAGTTATTCAGGTTTTCTTCTGGGAGTATGGAAAGTTACGACTCTCTTTGAAACTCATACACCCTTCGGCTGATGCCTAGGTTGTATGAGTTTCAGGGAGGGTTGTAACTTTCAATATACCCCAGGGGAAAGCCTGAATAACTAATGTTGTTCTGGCAGAGGTAGGTCTAAACTGGTATCGGGGCCAAGGTATGGGACGTTGCTGATGTCTTATTCTAGAACACGTTACAGGTATGTCCACATTATTGAGATATATATTGGGGCCATGGGACTGATGTATTGTTCTGGCACAGGTGAGTCCACATTAATGAGACAGGTATTTGGGCCAAGATATGGGACATTGCTGATATATTATTCTAGAACACGTTACAGGTATGTCTACATTATTGAGATATATATTGGGGCCATGGGACTGATGTATTGTTCTGGCACAGGTGAGTCCACATTAATGAGACAGGTATTTGGGCCAAGATATGGGACATTGCTGATATATTATTCTAGAACACGTTACAGGTATGTCTACATTATTGAGATATATATTGGGGCCATGGGACTGATGTATTGTTCTGGCACAGGTGAGTCCACATTAATGAGACAGGTATTTGGGCCAAGATATGGGACATTGCTGATATATTATTCTAGAACACGTTACAGGTATGTCCACATTATTGAGATATATATATTGGGGCCATGGGACGTCACTGGTGTTTTGTTCTGGCACAGGTGAGTCCACATTAATAAGACAGGTATTTGGGCCAGGATATGGGACATTGCTGAAATATTCTTCTACAGCAGGCAAGTCCACATTAATGAGATATAAATTAGGGCCATGGGACATCATTGATGTATTATTCTAGCACAGGTAAATCTACATTAATGAGACAGGTATTTGGGCCAAGATATGGGACATTCCTGATATATTTTTACCCCTCTGCCCGATTGGGCTCAGGGGTATTGTTGTCACCCCGTCTGCCGTCCTCTTTCCCCGGACTCCATATCTTGAGAACTACTGAAGGTAGGCCGGCGAAACTTCTGCCCATGCAATATAGAATGTAATCTGTAGATGTGCCTTTCGTATATTTCATTGGTCAGGTCCTTGTCTGTCTGTCTGTTTGTCTACTTTTCTGTCCATCAGTATCATGGTTTAATTCCAAGATCTATTATGGGCCTTCTTGTGATAAGATTCAAAAATCTAGTTTTGGTCAAATCATTTACATAACAATTTTCCTGTGTTCAGAAATGTTTTCTTTCCATTCTACTTTCAAAATATTGATGGAATGTTGCAAGCATTTTTCCTGATTCACATCAATGTACATATTAAATGCACCAATTTTTTCCTTTCCTTCCGGGAGGTGCACAATACAGGGTTCCGGCCTTGGCCGCTAGGATCGCGGTGAACGACATTTCCGGTTTATCGCGAAAAAGCAGCCGACATGGAAATTGATATGAAAATAGCAGCGACTGCGTGTTTGCTTTAAGGTATGTGGTTGATTTATATGATTTTAAGTTCAATACTTGATATAATCGATAGAAACCTGTCGTAGTTTATTCGATTGTGCCACCATATACGTTAGCAATGTTGAAAGACAAATATGCCGAATATAAAACAGGCCCGCGGGATGACTGAAATAGTATGAAAACTAAAAGACGTCTTTATTTCTATACGGACGTTTACGTGGATACAAAAGAAATGTTCACAGCAGTCATATACTATTGTCATAATCATTCTTTGTGGGTGTCGTTATCTCGCTAAGTCTGAAGTGAAAAACAAAAGGGCTTAAGAGCCATTCCCTGATCTTAATCATTCTTTGTCGATGTTATCATGCTAAGTCTGAAGTGAAAAACAAAAGGGCTTAAGAGCCATTCTCAGGTGATAATAGCGATCCTGGCGGCTGGGCGGTGGTTATTAAGGAGAGTTATCGCACTCAGCTGTGCCTAGCAGACGATAGAAGTGGTATGAAATGGAAATAAAGACAAAGGCGATCCTAGCGGCCAAGGCCGGAACCCTGTATTGTGCAACTCCCGCATTGGCTTGAATAATGCTCCAATTGTAATTTGTGAAATTTCCATGTCTTGGAAACACTTATAAATAGTAGTTTGGTATCCATTTGTGCCACTATCAGCAGAGCACCTTACAGATCTATGTTTATAGTACACAGAGGAAAGTTATTTTTGAATGATACACTGAATAAAGCCATTGTTTACTTGCTATATGTTCTGAATAAATGTATGTAACAACTTTAAGATGTATTAAGTATGGGTGCATGAAATGAATTTATCCAACTTGATAATGAAAGTAACAGTTATAACAACAAAAATGAAAATCATGAACAATATGAGAAGAGTACTGTATGTACAGCATTCTTTTTGGGATTTGCAAAAAAGCTGCAGCGAACAGGTAAACCATGGACAAATGCCCCAATGGACAAAAGCCCCATCCGACATTCAGTTTTAGGCCAGGGCAATAAGATCACAACTTTACATGTTTTTTTCCTACAGAAATGTGGATACCTTGTCACTGTTTATACCCTTGTACGTAGTAGTGGGTATACTGGATTCCGATTGTCCGTCCGTGTGTCACTGCATCCATCTGTAAGCCTGTCCCTCTGCCTGAAATTCTTTCCGGGCAATATCTTGAGAACCGCCTGTCATGCCACCTGGTGGCAAAATGTAAATTCGGTTTCGGGGCAATTTGAGGATTTCTTGACGGATTCTTGTCAAATTTGGTATGCAGATACCATGCCAAGAGTTGTGGCTTGGGTTCCCATTTTGCATGCCATAAATCTCTGCTGGGCGTCCAAACTGCTACACCCATAAAAACATCTTGGTCTGGACTGTAACTTAAAAGGGCTGAGGGGTTGTAGCACCACTGGTGCCTCATGTTCTAGAACAGGTAAGTCCACATACTATTAATGAGAATTGAGGCCATGGGACATCGCTGATGTATTGTTCTGGCACAGGTAAGTCCACATTAATGAGACTGAAATTGGAGCCATGGGACGTTGCTCATATATTGTTCTGGCACAGGTAAGTCAACAATTAGCTATTAGGACCAGAAGCCCTGGACATTAGTGATCTACATTGTATAATGTTTTGGCACAGATAAGTCTGCATTAATGAGACCAGTATTAGAGTCAGGATATGGGACATTGCTGGATATTTCTTCTTTTTTTTTTGTTCAAAATTCCACATAATTAAAGCTTGTAATTATGTTGTTGAGTCATGGCAGTTAATAAAATCCACAGGTTTTAGATGTAAATCAAGATTTTGAAAATTAATAGAGACTGATTGATTGAGTTTCAGATATGACAGTCTGGATTAGGGAATTTTACATCACATAATGTGTAAACAGATGAAAATGTCTCCTTCATTCACTGTTAAATAGAATGTGTTCGAATATGTCTGCATTAGAAAGGAGTATTACGTACATTAAAAATTGTAAATGTAAATTGATTTTGACGAATAGTTTTGTAATTTCAGGAGAATGGGGCTTTCTTTGTAACAACCAATGTGATAGTTACCCCCAAACAGACACAGGGTGTATGTGATGAGGTAAGGTCAAGTCGAATATTTTGTTTGCCGCCTCCAGGTTGGTTGTATCCACAACATTTTTTGTACATGTCACTTTAAATTTATGGTGATATTTAGAATGTACCTGGTATTTATTTTTGTGTGATGTATAACCATACATACATGTATATTGATTTCTGTATCTTTGCAACCATGGTAACTACTCAAAATAGACTGATTCCAGGTAAGGGACTGACTGTACGGTACCAAAAATGGTACCTTCCCTGGTGAGATGATTTTGTATTCCTGACTATGAAACATCCAGGATAACTCCAGCTCACAAACACTTAAGCCAAGGTGGTTCTTGTCACAAAACTTAGCCCAGTGACCAACACTAAATTTTCTACTGTGGATAGCTTCCTGGGGTGTTGACCAGTAGAAAAACGTTACAAAGTGAAAAATATTGACATGTGAAAAATATTACAAAAAGGTTGGATTTATTCAACTGTCTTTACCATTATCAGAAAAGTTTTTTGGAGAAATTTAGCTCAAGAAATTCAAATAGAGGGCACCACTGGCATTGTTTAAAGTACCAGGGTGTGGGCAGCCATTTTCCCTCCAGCCTTGCGGCAACAGATCACATGTTTTCTACATATTTGACAAAAAAAGTCTTGTGTCGCACTTATTGTCCGTTTTTACCATTAGTGAGGTATGTCAGTTAAGTTATTTATGATTGTTACATGTACCAAACAAAGCACAAGCAATCTAAAAGTGTATATCAAGAAGAATTTACCATGAAAATGAAAGACACACTAATCCAGTTCAGCCTGCCTTTATATGCTGACATAATCTGTCTTTACCATTATTCGATCTTGTCATTATTGTTACATGAGCAGTGTGACTAACGTCACAGGACCTACGAAGTAGGGTAGGCATAAGGACTCTGACGCGAACTGAACTCTTGGAAATCCCCACCCCCAGTTGAAATCCTGCCTATATTAAGATGGGCACTGCCCAAGTCAGAATCACCAGTGATTTTCATCAAAAATCACCAGAAATTTTCATCAAAAATCACCAGAAATTTTCATCAAAAGTAGGTCAGCTCAGAACTTGTTGGTAACAGTCTCCTAATGCGCCTTCATTCCAAAAATAAATAACAATCGCCGATTTAATTTTACAATTTTTTAACTAAAGGAAACAGATTGAATAATAAAAAGTTCAGTAGATTTCAGGCTTTACGTGTGAAAATACATTTACATCTCTTTAATGGTTTTCAGTGCCCTTGTCCAGGACCAAAACAACTTTCTGAATCGCATCATTTTCCCAACAATACAACAAATTCTTATATATAGTCCTATAGTAGAAAGGTAGCATTTATGTAGTTTACGGTAATTCAACTCAAGGCCAATACCTTCTCGGCACAAGATAATAATGATTCTATGTCATTCTCCTGAGCATGACCGGTATAAAGACGAATAAATGCATCTCTACATCACGTTGTTATCTAGATATATGAGACAATACATTTTGGGTATCGGCAATCTGATGAATATAGAATTTGAAGATTGTACTCAGTATCTTAAATACAGCCTCTTCTTTACTGATTAGTATCTGTTTAATTTCGTTTCCCATAATGTAGCATTTAATCAAAACGTGTGTATATAACAAAAGTGTGTGTCTCAGTTAACGGCAGCTGTTCAAATGTCCCCTTGAACGGTAATAAATTAATAAAGACGTCAACATGTGAACTCATAGAATCTGCACTGTCGATGGTTTAATGTAATACCGGTACCATCTGTTGTGATATTTTTTTAACTCCCAGACAGATCTGTTTATTTTTGTCTCCCCTGCTCTGACCTCTAAGAACAATTTAATTATTACACCATGGCAGTATTAACTGCATTCTCGAATCCCAAGCCTATCAGACTGTTAGTTCTGATCTGTTTATAGGCCTATTGGGGGTGACCCAGCTACACTGCTGTGACCTCTAGCTCTCAAAACAATTACGGATGGCATATCCCACCATGTTTTGTACTGTGTTATATATACAGTGAAACATACAGCCAAGCGTTCCCGATGGGCATGACAGTGCACTCGCTGAGCCATCAATAAATAATAAAAAAAATAATTATAAATCAAATTTTCATCAGAATTCGGTCAGCTCAGAACTTGCTGGTAACAATGCCCTAATGCACCTTCATGCCAAAAATCAAGGTTCTAATGTCAACGGTTCTCCTTATTTTGCCGACAAAAGGATTCGGATGGACTGACTGACTGACTGACTCACTGACTCACTCATTACCGGACAATTTGCGATCTGTAGCCTACTTCGTAGGAATAAAATGCCATAACAGTGAAGACAGGAATATAAAGGTGAGGACTGAAAAATTTCTTTGCCAAGTTACATTGTAACAAAGTTATTGAGAATGATTATAAATTTTGCTGGAAGTTGAAAAACAACAAAAGAATGTTCAACAAAAGGCAGCTTCACTTGCGTTAAGAAAATAAAACTAATTGGTTAGTTAAAAGAAAATGGTCTTGAATTCAATGTATTTACCGTTACAAATTGTCTTTTCCGTTATGTCTTCACCAACACCAGATAATAACATGGGCTATAATGGATAAAAACTGTTCCAGCCATTTTTGTGGGTTAAGCACACTGACTCTAGCTTTTGTGACAGGGAAACAGTCTTTGTGACCTACGAGGTCTTGAATAATTCCATTTTGGTAGCCAAACTGCACAAATTTAATTTTAGATTTATCCCTACTGTTATTTGTACATTTTTGTGAAAATGGCCCTTAAACACTGTTTTCCCACTATGCAAAAAGTGGGGATATTCGATCTACCTTTTTCTATGAAGTTACATGTACATGTATTTGAGTGTACCTATCCCCATAGTTTTAGCAAAAACAAAATATGAAGTCGGGAGAGTCATGGAAGGTAAACAACTCCTGCATTATGACATCGCCGATGTTGTTTGAAGCGGGAATCACCTTTATATATATATAATATAATATAATATAATATAATGCTTTATTTATTTCACGAGGATTGTACACAGCCACAAGGCCACAATTCTCCTCGAACATATATACAAAGGATGTACATTATGTTGGTTCAATGTTTCAAATTCATGTATTAAAACGGGAAAATAAATTAAATCATGCAGAGGAAAATGAAATATTTTGAATATACATGTACAAACAAAAGTAGCAACATTAATTATGATCATATAGCAAAATATACAAACAGGCATATCCACAGTCAGAGCATAAAATATACATATTACATACAAGTTACAACCCGTTAAGAACATGAGCATGATATGCATACTATTGTAACAAATATATACATTCAATGTACAACCCTATATGTCCTGTATATACATAAATTATTTCCATACTATAAAAACATTTGTATATACACTACACAAAAATAAAACATGTGGATGGTGAAATCAAATTACAGTATAAACTGGGTAAATAATATGTACATATTGGGCACTAGCAAGAGATACACACAAATTGAACACACTAATAGGATGGATGTGGAGAGAATATATTTTCAAAAGAGGATCTCCTCACTGAACCCGTCTCCTCCCCCTGGTGGACTTAGTCCACCCGGGAGAACAGACGAGCACCGACAGGAGGCCCGTAAATCATTCATCTGTCTCAGGTTGGAGTTCTACATCTGTAAATCTATTTGATTTCGTTATGTATGTTTGGACTATTTGGAGGATTTTTCTGTTCATTTCGAATTCTAAGTCAATAGAGCCACGGAGCAAAATATTTGTTAAATATTCTGGACAATCGTCTGTTAAGATTGAATGGTGAACTCCTGGACAGAGTATACTGGTAATGGATGTGAGCATCTGCCTTCTTTGAGTGGCAAATAGGGGGCAGAACAAGAGATAATGACACGGATCTTCCTTACTATAAGCACATCGAGGACATGCGGGTTCAGGGAGTATGTGATATCTATACAGTTGGTTACTAAGGGAACTAAGTCCCATTCTCATTCTACATAGCAAAATTGACCCATAACCATTAAATGAATTGTACAATTTGGTAAGGAAAGTGGACTTGTTAGAGGAGAGTTTCGACTTGAAAAGAGACAGTGACGTTGCGTGTCGAAGATCTTTATGTAGGAAATTCCAATCCTTCGTAGTTTGCGGGAAAAACGAGTTTTGAAATATGGTCAAACGGCATTTGAATAAGCGATACTGGTCACAATTTCGTAGGTTATATTTTCGTCGTATGTTAACAGATACTTGTGCTGAGCATATACGTTGAAGATATCGAGGTGAGAGACCATTTACTATTTTGAAGAATGTTATTAAACGGTGATTTTTTCTTCGGAGATTGAGACTCTCCCAGTTTAATTCGTCCAGAAGTGATTCGTACGATGTGCGGCGAAGGGCACCAGTGCAGACTGTAGCAGCATATTTTTGTATTTTCTCAAGAGACTGGGATTCCACTGCAGTACAACTATCGAACACAACGTCACCGTAATCTAGCAATGGGCGAACAGTACTTTTGTATAGACACTCGAGACATTTTCTTCCAAGTATTGTACTTACTCTAGACATGACAGATAGCTTTTTCTTAGATTTAATGCAAATACTGTTGATATGCTCGTCCCATTTCATATTTTCTTGGAGAACTATTCCTAAATGTTTGTGTGAACTGACTCTTTTTATTTCAACGTTATTTAGATATAATTTGGGGAATACGATATTAAGTTTCAGAGATATATACAAAAATACTGTTTTAATTGCATTAAATGTCACGAGCCATTGAGCTGCCCATTGTGCTAGTTTTTCCAGATCACGATTTATTTTTACTTCAGCAATTTGTACAGTTGTTACAGGTTCCAGGATAGATGTATCGTCAGCGAACAGGTTCATATTGGAATTGATATCATCTTTTATATCGTTGACGTAAATAAGGAACAACAATGGTCCAAGTACGGAGCCCTGGGGAACACCGGCATTGATATATTTAATGTTGGAATGTACTCCATTATATACAACTTTTATTGTTCTATTAGTTAAATAACTTTTTATCCATGCATACAAAGGGCCACGAATACCTAATTTTCTTAATTTATATAACAGACCTTCATGCCAAACCTTGTCAAAAGCTTTACTCACATCTAAAAATACTGCACACACATCTTGTCGCTTATCCATGCATTCATAAATGTTGTGGACAATTTTAATCATTTGATTGATAGTAGAGTCACCGGGCTTGAAACCGGAATTCTGTTCTATTAACAAGTTATTAGATTTGCAGTATTCATAAATTCGTTTAAAAACAATTTTCTCGAGAACCTTTGCGAGGGACGGTTGTAAAGAAATAGGTCTATAATTAGATGGATCGTGACGATCACCTTTCTTGTACACAGGGCATACACGTGAGAGTTTCCATGCTGCAGGGAATATTCCAGATGATAGTGATAAATTAAAGCATTTAGTGAGAGCAGGAGATATACTTGCAGCAGTGTTTTTTAAAACGAAGTTACTTATGTTATCATCGCCACTGGATTTGTTAACTTTCAAGGATTTCAATAGTGACGTAATTTCATTGCTATTGGTCTCGATGTGGTCAAGTCGCTGGTCTGTGACATATTCAAAGGGAGGGAGAGTAGGTATAGCTGTTGATGGAGATAGGGAGGACTGGGAACTAAAGAACTCACAAAGTGTATTGACTTTTTCTACAGGATCGTTGACTAACCGGTCATTGACCATTAAACCAGGTATTTGGGGTTTCACCTTACTTCCAAGAATGCTCTTCATGAGAGACCAGTACGTGCGAGGGTCTATATCAGGATTGGATAGTTTCTTTTTCAGTTTTTCATCTGTCAAGACTTGTGTGAATTGACTCCCAATAAATGAATACAGTTCTGTGAGATCATTCTCTGATACATGTACATGTTTTCATCCAGGATCCAACAATGCCTGACGTCATATGTACAAGACAGTCCAATAACTGCACAGCTGGTGAACCGGTTTTAACTGGTAATGGTAAGTAAACTCATAATTAGAGCATTTTCGCAAAGTGGATGATCTTGTGCATCACCGAGAAACTACTCCGCCGCCACCACAGTCGCCATTTCAAAGATCCACATCTCTGAAACCATTGGAGATTTTTTAGATAAACTTTGTTTGCCATCTAGCTAGGTCTGGGGATTTGTCTGGTTGTGTTTTGTGTTTTTATTTGATCACTTGCTGGAGCTGCAATGCTGATCATTATTAACCTTTCTGACAGGATTTTTTACCCAACGACTAATGTTCGATTTTGACTAAATTTG
Organism: Hanleya hanleyi; assembly: GCA_036873755.1. Taxonomy (NCBI): domain Eukaryota; kingdom Metazoa; phylum Mollusca; class Polyplacophora; order Lepidopleurida; family Hanleyidae; genus Hanleya; species Hanleya hanleyi. The sequence goes on from JAVTVY010051934.1 coordinate 94,588, forward strand.
GTTCAACATAGACCAAGAGTGATAATGTTTTGTTGGTGTTAGCCTGACTCGAAGGGCATGATTTTGGCAACTCAAAAGGTGACTTTTTCCATATAATGAAAATTGACCCCTTTGGATACACAAGAGTTGTATGTTTTCATTTGATCATTAGACGTGCTATAGTAATGAACAATATAAACCATTCTGACATGATTGTTTTTCCAATGGTTTATCGGATTTTTATAAAATTTGGGTACAGTGATCTTGTACGATAGACACGACCTGAAAAGCCTTTACTCTTCAGGCAATTTTGCCCTAAGGTATTGTTGGTGTTGCCTGTCTGTCCGTATGGTCTGTCCATCCTTCTTGTGGATTATCTCTTGTGGTTATTCCACATCTGCAGTTAGTAATGGGTCAGAGGCCTATTGAAAATAACTGACCGTGACCTATTTTGTTAAGGTCAAATTCTAGTACTTGAAATATCTTTAAGGATTAAAGCTAGGCTTTCCAAATTCATATTAATGTTCTAGTGATTGACTAGAAGCCTATCCCATTTGACTGACCTTGACCTATTAGACCTGTGTGGTCACAAAGCAGCAACCTTTGAATAACAGCGAGATTCACCCATATTTTTCCCGTTACCAGGTCAAACTCAATTAAAAAATTGCTTGTTACACCCTCATATAAAGACTGTGCATTGGGGTACCAAACTTACTTTACAAATGCATATTGTCTTATGCATATTGCAGAAGCCTGTAAAAAATCCGTGAGATTGACCTATTTTTTTTGGTCACAACGCATGTACGTACATCTGTTCATTCATCTCTGTTTTCTCATTATCTTCATATCTCGAAAATGAATGTCTAGGCGAGATTGAGACCATGTAGCTTCTATCTACTATAACCCAATGAATGATAAAGCCCAGGCGTACTGAACTTACATATGTGGTCTTGTGCTTCAGCCAAAGTTATCATCAGTTGGAGTAATACCATCATGTGCATACATCATGTCCATCTCTTCTGTTACCACCATATCTCAAGAATATACAAGAGCACCCAACTTAAGGGATGTCCGCTGGTGGTTTTTGACTTTGGCAGCCATTTTGCCTGTTTTTCTATTGGGTTATCTCCCTTCCCTAGGTTAAGAGATGGGGATTTCCTTTAAAAGCCTTCTAGCCGAGAATTTTGCACACCAACATCCATCCAATTTGCTACATTTTGATAGACATTGTGATTATTTGCAAACAGTTAGAATATAAGAAAAAGTTAAATACTATTTATATGAATTTTTCATGAATATGCTTCAAAACTAGGGCTATTCCCTATGCTTTCTGGGTTATCAAATTGAGCATGGGTCAGTCCACTTAACGTTGCCTACAGCTAAAAAATGCACACCAACCTATATTTTTGTCCTCCGCCACGAAGTGGTGGGAGGACTTGGAAGTCCTTCCATCCGTCCGTCCGTCCCACATCTTGTGAACGCGATATCTTGAGAACAATTTGACCAATCGACTTCAAACTTGAGAAGGTGCTTCACATCAGTTAGACGGCCATTGGTATTGATTTTCACTGAGGTACGTAATCCAAGATGGCCGCCATCGACCATATTGGATTCTGTCCGTCCCACATCTTGTGAACGCGATATCTTGAGAACAATTCGACCAATCGTCTTCAAACTTGAGAAGGTGCTTCACATCAGTTAGACAGCCATTGGTATTGATTTTCACTGAGGTACGTAATCCAAGATGGCCACCATCGACCATATTGGATTCTGTCCGTCCCACATCTTGTGAACGCGATATCTTGAGAATAATTTGACCAATCGACTTCAAACTTGAGAAGGTGCTTCACACCAGTTAGACGGCCGTTGGTATTGATTTTCACTGAGGTACGTAATCCAAGATGGCCGCCATCGACCATATTGGATTCTGTCTGTCCCACATCTTGTGAACGCGATATCTCAAGAACAATTTGACCAATTGACTTCAAACTTGAGAAGGTGCTTCACATCAGGTAGACGGCCATTGGTATTGATTTTCACTGAAGTACGTTATCCAAGATGGCCGCCATCGACCATATTGAATTCTGTTCTTCCCACATCTTGTGAACACGATATCTCAAGAACAATTCCACCAATCAATTTCAAGCTTGGGAAGGTTCTTCACATCAGTCAGACGGCCATTGGTATTAATTTTCATTGAGGAACATAATCCAAGATGGCTGCCATTGACCATATTGGATTCCATCTGTCCCAGATCTTGTGAACGCGGTATTAATTTTCATTGAGGAACATAATCCAAGATGGCTGCCATTGACCATATTGGATTCCATCTGTCCCAGATCTTGTGAACGCAATATCTTGAGAACAATTCGACCAATCGACTTCAAACTTGAGAAGGTGCTTCACATCAGTTAGACATCCATTGGTATTGATTTTCACTGAGGTACGTAATCCAAGATGGCCGCCATCGACCATATTGGATTCTGAACGCGATATCTCGAGAACAATTCAACCAATCGACTTCAAACTTTGGAAGGTTCTTAACATCAGTCAAACGGCCATTGGTATTCACGGAGGTACGTAATCCAAGATGGCTGCCATTGACCATATTGGATTCCGTCTATCCCACATCTTGTGAACGCGATATCTCGAGAACAGTTGGACCAATCGACTTCAAACTTGAGAATGTGCTTGATATCAATTAGACGGCCATTGGTATTGATTTTCACTGAGGTACGTAATCCAAGATGGCTGCCATTGACCTATTGGATTCCATCCATCTCGGATCTTGTGAATGTGATATCTCGAGAACAATTTGACCAATCGACTTCAAACTCGAGAGGGTGCTTCACATCAGTTAGACAGCCATTGGTATTGGTAGTATGTAATCCAAGATGGCTGCCCATTGATCATCTTGGATTTCACTCACTTATATTGTACCCATCTGTGTTGTGAACGCGATATCTTGATCTATTCCACCCATCGATTTATAAACCTCACCATCCACAAATCCATATACAACTACAGACTTACATTCCAGTGTTACACTACCCATTACTGCTTCCCAAATCTCCTCAAATTGTCTCAACAATTTCAGATAAACGTCTCTTTCCACATACCCATATCCATATTTAAGGAGAAATTGGAAGCGTATATGCTGCATGCTCTCTAACAGGCTACTTGGCGGAGGACCTGCTAGCTACTCAGCTTGTTTTCTTTGTTTTTCCTCATATTACACAATTATGAATGCAACAACACACATTATTCAAAAAGTTAATTACTTTGATTTACCATCAGCGGACATCCTTAAATCACATGTGGTCTTGGATGGACCTATTCTCAATCTCTAGGTTAAGCTGTCAATTTGTCACCAATTGCTTGCTGAAATTATATGTATCTTCATCAACCAGGACCCCATTTAATTACTTTACATGGTTCATGTTTCTTTTTAAAATAGTTTATGAATTTTGGTGACTTCATCGACCAATCATACTGCCTTGTGAAGATAATGATTGGCCATGGTATGAAATCTGAAGTAGCTAGATTAATTGCAAACTCCACTTGACAGAACCTGTTGTCTGGCATCTGCCATTAATCATCGTACATGAGTATTATTTGAAGGGTATTATTACAGTTTCTGGTGTTGATCAGTGTTCGACTATGCACACGATTAAACCACCACTGTATTCTTATAAAATGTACATGCAAGTTTACATTAAATACAAGGTGATCTTCTCAATTTCAGAGTTATTAATGTTACTGTAGTGCACAGCATCACAAGTATGTCGGAACTTGTGACGTTATTATGGAGCAATAAACCATGTCACAATGCTGTATTGTCACTATAAATCTATCCCATTCTCTGCATTGCCCGCGACGTCCCGCAGAGTCAGTGCAGGATGCTCAAATTTGGTCATCTTTAAACATCATCTATATTATGTCAAACGGGATCGTGAAGACTTCATTCTCACTGTAGAAAGCTGCTTTTGAATCCTGACACAGAATATTGAAATATTGGGGAAAATCTTTATTATGATGAATATGAATACTTGCACATCAATTGAATTTGTCTAACATCATTTCTCTTTGACTATATACAGGTGTTAGGACAGGTGAATGTGTGAATTCCACCCAGAATACAACGTTGATGGTGTGTCAAATCTACGCCTGGTGTCCTGTAGAAAATCCAAAAGACCCAACATTGTGAGTATTAATTAAGATTAACTGGAATGTAAAAATTTGAAGAAAAAAAAACTGAATCGGATTAGCAATGAAAAACAGAGAAAGTTGAAGACCATTCAGACATGTCAGGAAGAAGTGGTACAGGATAAACAAATGCATATAAAAATTAACCATGTTCATATCTTTTCATTTTAGGCCTAAACAACCTGTGCTTGCAGATTCCAAAAGATTTACGGTGTTTATCAAGAACAACATTGAGTTCCCAAAGTTCGCTGTTAAAAGGTATCAACCAAAAAATCACACCCGCATGACCACCTCCGATCTGTACTTATGGAGTACATTTATATTCTGAAGTACACAATGTTGATACTGTTTGAATAGTTGAGAGGCCATATTGAATCTATGATGTTGTGGGCATTTGGTAATTTCTTGAATATAATAAGCTTCTTGATTTCAATTTATTTGGACAATCCACCATTATCTCAACCTTATATTCGTTTTATGAATTGAATTTTATGGAACTCCGAAGCACCGTACAACTTCTTACAGTTTTATTGCTGTGTCACCACAACTGATACATTTTCATTGTAATGGCCTACTGTGATATCATGGAGGTAACATCATTTCCATTACTGATGAACACATTGCTCTCAGTGCATGTATATGAATGAACCAATGAAAAGCTCCCTTCTTAAAAGAAGTTTCATGATGCCTTAGAGTTTCTAGAAGGCTTAATTGATTTGGTCACGTATACCTGCACAGAGATAAGTCAAGTATTGGTAAATTTTTTGCATTTTTTGCTTCTTTTTGTTTACAACAGGCGAAATATTCTAAACACAGCTAACGATACTTACCTCCAGAGATGCAATTATAACTCCGCAACAGATAGCTCATGTCCAATTTTTCGGCTAGAAACAATTGTCAAGGATGCTGGCGAGAACTATACAGAAATGGCTGCTAAGGTATAGCACATACACGTCTGGCTACTAACCTCAGCCTGTCACATGGTTACATCACATGACCTAGCGTAGAACATGTCTGACCGAATACCAATCTGGGTAGAAACAGATCTTGAAACCATCATTGACTAGATCTGACACATTGCGTATCTCAAGGACCTTCTAGCACGAAAATAGCTGCCAATGGCTATGTCATAATTGATCAATCAATGCAACTGCCTGTTCTGCCAGAAGTGTATTGATATGTGTTGGAAATAGACAAATGCTTGGAGAAAACCATGTTCCAGTGCATTTTACGAAAGAAACACTCTCCGCTTACTATATAGCAGAATTGGGAATTATGTGGGAGGTCCCTGAAGAACACATTCTCACAAGTCCGGTAAATCCTAAATTTTCGCAGTGGGTTAACATTTTGGTGATTCGACAGGTTCTTCATGCATTGCCTCTTTCATTTTCCCTGTTGAATTGGATTGTCTGTATCCAAAGCTGCGATTTTGCTGTCAATTCCAATGTCGATTTCAGCCTAAACATCAAAGTAGTTTGGCCGGACATGAAATTCAAACCAGTCACTTCTCAATCCTTTTAGCAGATTGGCTTAATGAGCTGGCTGAACGCGCTTACTGATTGGATTAAAAGAAAACCTTTGGAGCTATTCTTATCCTGAACTGCTATTGGTAGCTAACCAAATCAGTGAATTTATCCTCATGTATTGATCGATGCACTAGCTCATGAGCATGTGAAGATCATTGAGATATGAAAAATGTCAGATGTGCATAGAGTAACAGTGAATGATTTCTTTATCTGTATTTAATCAGATTGACTGAATATAGCAGTTCATTTGACATACATTCATGCATTTTGTTGTATCGATCATCCCTTATCATTAGGTTCTGCATTGTTCCTTTATCATGTATGCAAGGCGCATTGATTGCCAAGTTGTACTATGTTCAGCAGCAGGTCATGTGAAAATGTAAAACCAACATTAGGGGGCCATTCCAAAATTATACAACAAATTCCCTCCTGCTCCGTCAATATTTCTAAACATTATTAAAGGATGAGATATGTCCCTCATCCTCTCCAATACTTGTTGTGTAATTGAGTAATGGTGCCTTAAACAAGTATTAACCCCAAATGTTGTCTTTTATATCATCTTATCATATCTACCATTTCAGACGGAACATTTTGAATGTACAAAGTGACGATGAATTGAAGGCTTGTCGTTATGACCCTGGGGATCCCATTGCCCGCTACTGTCCTATTTTTGGACTCGAACAAATAGCCAACTTGTCAGGTCAAGAATATAGCGATATGACTGGCAGGGTATGCACTATTTTTGGCTTTGGTTATAAGTTAACATCTTGAGAATTAAAGCTGAGAGTTAATGGCTTAGCTTGGCCTGTCTTGTGTTTGTATATGGAGTTCACTTCTTAACTAGAAAATTTCAAAACACACCTACAACACCCATTATCTCCCAGGCATGCCAGGGATGTAGTTGTACCATCATGACCCCCATCCCATTATCTGCATATATGTATTTCATAAACAAACATGGCCCTAACCCAACCTACATGTATCTATTCCACAAAACTCCATATTTCCTTTGGATATTCATAGTTATTCAGTATCATTATTTTTGTATTTCACAAAATCGTACAAATTGTTTATTCATCATTACAATTTGGGACGATTGTCTTTACTGCTTTTTAAGCCTGAATGTTGTGAATTGCAGGCAGTGGATTTATCTATGATATTCATGCCCAGTTTGTATTAATTGTGGATGTCGACATATTTCATCGTCCATCAAACTTTTCTTCGTAACTTTGTAACAAGAAGTCCTAGTTTCAAGGTCACCTATCATTGGCACACATACAGATGCAAAACGTCAGGGATAAATATCACAATGCCAACTATCAGGGGATCATCTGAGGATATTAAGTATTCTACATGTATGTTCACACTCCCGTGTCTATATTACATTCATTTAATAATGTGTTAAATATTTCCATTTGAGAGCACATACATACTATTAATTATGTTTTCAGGGTGGTGTGATAGAGATCATCATACGCTGGAACTGTAACCTTGACTACAATATTGATGAATGTGTGCCCGAGTACGAGTTCCGACGTCTCGACAGCAAAGACTACACCATTTCTAAAGGCTATAATTTCAGGTTAGCTTCATACAAGTTCCCTGTACAAATGATCCAACACCGATTTCTACTTCAGTCATCAATAACACTATTAAGTATGTACCATATTATAGTACATGAGCTGAACTATTATAAAAATTCTCACATTTAAACAATTATCCCAGGCATGTTGCCCTACACTTAGTAACATACTGCAAAAACATTTTTGTATGGATTATCTAGAAAGATTCATTTTCTGGGGACCAGCGGCATGACAAGACCTTTACCTGGCTCTGAGTATTGTGGTACAAAGTTTGTGACAAACCCACTGATCTAGCTAGTAATCATTTTTACCCTCGGCCAACATTAGCCCTGGCGTATTGTTGTGATCAACTACATCTACGTATTGTTGTGGTCTCCATTTCCTCGTTCCCACCATATCTCAAGAATGAATATGACTAGGAATACCATACTTACATCACACATGCATATTATAAAAGAGCAGAAGCAGTTTGAAGGTTGCTGAGATTGACCCATTTTTTCTGGGTCAACATGTCAAACTCTTTCAATGGTTTTTTTTCACTAATTGCTTGTCCTGGGCACTGTAGTCTTTTAATTTAATTATAAATGAAGATGACTGCAATACTGTAGTCTTAAACCAGACACATACTTATTCATGGGCTACCGTGATGGATAAAATTGGCTTCGGGGTATGATAATGTTTTCTTGTTACAACCATATCTTAAGAATGGCTATGCCTCAATTTCAAACACACATGTATGCATGATGTTGCTGAACAGAAGCTAATTACAAATCATTACCATCAAATACTTGTACATGTACTTGTTGCCATCAATTATTTGTTCCTTAACCAAGGCCTTATTTGAATATACCCAAGGCCGAGGTGTTTTCAGTGCTTTTATAATCCGATGTGGAATGGAATGGAATCCCCGCTGTATGTTTTGTCCTATATAACTTGTATATTTCATTTGCAGATATGGCAATTATTACATGGAGAACGGTGTTAATGCACGTACCTTGTACAAGGCTTACGGCATACTGTTTATTGTCAACGTTATGGGCAGGGCTGGCAAGTTCAATACGATGCCCCTTTTGATGAACATTGGCAGTGGTATGGCCTTACTAGCCATTGTAAGTGTTGTTATCTGCTGATAGTGTTATTATGTGTTGTGTGTTTCCATATAAATTTGGTTGTATGTTGTGTTTTATCCATTGTAAATACTGTGATATCGATATTGTATGTTATGTTTTATCCATTGTAAATACTGTGATATCGATATTGTATGTTGTGTTTTATCCATTGTAAATACTGTGATATCGATATTGTATGTTATGTTTTATCCAATGTTGTAAATACTGTCATATCGATATTGTTACCCTATTTCTTCTAATTTTTCGACCAGCAATTTTAAGCTTAAAAGCAGAAAAAATACACCTTTAACAAAGGCTTAAATTTAATACTGTGGCTTGGATATGTTATCTGAAGAACTGAAAGGATAGTTGATGAAATTTGTAGAATATCAGCAGAATTTCTCTCTCCAGATGCCTGAAGTTAGTTTTGCTGCCTGAATAATTAGAAAAAATAGGGTAGTGTTTTATTCTCTACGACTCCAAAAAATTATTATTTTTTGTGATCAGTTCAATCATCATTCTTTAACTTCCGTGTCGACTCTCTTTTCTGGCGAAATTCTCTCTGAAATAATTGTTGTTATAGCATGGAAAATTTTAGATATATCGCTCCATGGCCTACTGTAAATCAGGGATTTGCTAGGAGGAAAAAATAGACTAGTACAAGAATGTTCCACTTTTTTGAAGATCTTCAATCAGGAACAACTTTGATGACTGCTAATCATGATAATATCTGCATATATCCAGTTGATTTAAGTTGTGTTATTTAGAGAGGTGAAATACTCAGCTAAAAAATATGATACATATATATATTTGCTGATCTGATTTGTCATGACCTTTTCTCTCGTATACAGGCTACCATTATCTGTGATCTCGTCGTCCTACACTTCTTAAAAGCCAGAAATTTCTACCAGGAGAAGAAATACCTTACAGTGAAGGGTGCTGATGCCTATGAGGTTTGTTTCAGACTCTGTGATAGGTTGCATGTATCAGGCCCTGTGGTTGGTTGAATTTTATTTCCAGTTGGGTAACCATGACCTTCAAACCCTGATCTGTATATTAGATGTTACATATATCATAATTGCTACTAATAAAAGATATGAAAGAAACTAAATAGACAAAACATAAAAGACTTCTCTAACATCTGGACCCTACTGCATATCGCACCACATCGAATTGCTGATTTCAATACTTTCTCCCCATCCTCACTGCCGATATTGAAAATGATAACACTGTGCAGTACCATCTAGATCCATTATCTTGCAATTTCGCTCCGAGCCCCACTTCAGGGCCCTCGGTGGTCGAGTGGTCTAAGGCGCTTTGCTGGTGACGGCTAGCCTCGCACCGCTGAACCGGCATGGGTTCGAGCCCCACTGGTGCATGTGTGAAAGTTTGCAAGTTACTTGCCAATGTGGGGGTCTCTCCGGGTACACCAGCTTCATCCACCAACCAAACTGGCTGTCACCATATGAGTGATATAAACTTGAGTGTGCCATGGACATGATATGCCCTGCTCTCCACCCCTTCAGCAGCTCCCACAGCAGCAGCAGCTGTGACAAAGCAAAGCCACTTGGGCATATTTGTTAGCAGGGATATTTTCCTGGATCATTCATTCAGTATACAGAATCACAGTTAGCTTATCCATGCAGCTTAATTTTTAAATTTGTGGATAATAAAGCAATGTCAATTTGTGTCCATATATATACATGTATGTATAGTGCTTTGTGGCAGTACCTGGTGATCCATAGCATGGTGGAGTTATCTCCCCCTTGACCAAAGTGGTATCTCCTATTCTGTCATCCATGCAAAGTTGCTTGGTAGGGCTGAGCTTCCAATATTTTAACTGGCCGAGTTTATTGGGACTGTTCAGGGATATGTTTAGTTATATAGATTCTACCACTATCTGCTGTAGGTGAAGGAGCTGATAAATTCTACCAAACGTAGTAACCCTACATATCAGTCCTTCCAAGAATAGGCCACCAGTATCCATGGCAACCAGGTTTGTCAGTTTTCTGACCTTCATCCTCTGCCTATCCAGCTTTCCACTTGTAGCATGCCATCTTTGACTTTATCACCCTCATCCTGCAGGAACACATCTTAGAACTTCATCACATATTTTTCCATGCTTGTCCAATCAAAAGAAAGAAATCTCCAATCTGTTTGACCACCTGTCGACATCTTCAGATTACCTTTGTTTACCTCCAGTCATCTCTAGGTGACAGTGATATCCAGAGGCCCAGAACTACTTTGAAGTTGCTTCCATCCTCCCTCATCTTAAAGAGATGCCCCAAAATTCCTGCTTTCTTCCCTTCCATGCACCGATTTTGCCTTACTTTAATAATCTGAGAGCTGTATGAAAACACAATTCTATGATTGTGGGGCCAATAGATAATCCCCATCCTTTGATTGGCCCAACCCGATATCGTTATATATTCCAAGACCCTTCATCATAGCTCAGTGGGGCTCTCAGGAATTAACCTGGGATGTCGTGGTGCACACCCCAGGTCATGGTAATAATTCTCAGACAGCTTGTCTTAAGAGGTGACTAAACTCGGGCACCCATAGTGTTCCGGATGTTAAAAGCAATAGGACCCTACCCTTGGGGTCCCGGGTATGAAAAGTAATCGGACCTAGACACTGTGATTCGATCGAAAATGACAATGATGATGTATTCACAAGATAATGGTCAGGAGACTTTTGAATGGGAACAAAATGGGCTACGGTCATTTTTAGGAGAAGAATGTACTTGTTTAGAGTATGTGTTTTATCATATGTAAAGATGCCAAATAGCTGCAGAAGTATGCAAATTCGGTGATTTAGGGATTTTATGCAAAAGAGTTCTGGTGATGTCACCAAGTTAAACCAGGTTAATGAGCTAAAAAAAATTTGCTGAAACATTCCAGACATATAGACCAGATCTCTTGAAAACTTATTGTGTGCATATAATAGAAGTTTGTTTCAGGAAAATTCTCATTACGGTAAGTTCCCTATAAGTATTCGTGACCGGAAGTGAATATCGCAGTCGTGAAAAACTGACCACTTCCGAATACTTTGTGCAGGTCAGTTCAGGAAAACGAACGTTTTCGTTTAGAGTCCCCATATTGACGGAGCTTCTCGACTTTGGGCCACACTGCGAACAGGCAGGTTAGCGTGACGAGAAGAGCGGCATGTTATGCCCGTTTCACGAGTGTAGGAACGGGCTGCCATACCGTCCGATATTGTACCGTCCGGACGGCCAAGTTGGTAACAGTTCGTTTGGTTACGTTGGTAACAGTTCGTTTGGTTACTAGTCCCCAACTTCTAAAATGTCTATCAATAAAAAAACTGATTATTCGTACAACATTACATTGTTTGCTAATTGGAATGTTTTATCCACTGCTTTGTTGTCTTATCAATCGTGAACGCGTAACCCCCATATGTTCCCCAAAGTAATAATTGAATCAAGCCTTTGTGTCTATTAATAGCCTGTACATCTCCGCTTGCATGGGGCCTAACAAGGGGGCGTATGCACACTGCGTAACTGTACTCTAGAGCAGGCGATGCCTCTCTTCATAAAATAACCTTGTTTAATTGAAATGAATATCTTCCAACATTTATCCTATGATTATGTAAAACGGCTAAAATATTTAATTTTATATGCAAATATTGTGGGATTTACCTGAAGTATCAATAAAAAAACTCCAATGTCATGTAAGTCGAGGGCGCTAGTATTTCATTTCTTCAGATTTGCTAGAAGTCTCCTGTACATTTTTTACTTCAGCACAGAAGCAGCTGGTATTTCATTTGAGCTATCGGGAGATATTGATGCTGGTCAACCTGAATATCCCCATTGAGCCTCTTTGTGCACACAATCTATGGTAAATCTGCTAGTCCCTGTGAAAATTGTTTGGGTAATTGGAACAAATGTATTGCTTTGTTTCATTTCAGCAACAAAGTAATGAATGAAAATGAAATGAACAGAAAATTGTTATTTTCTTTTAGACGGTCACTTCATTAAATCATTGCAGTGAATATAGCCAATAATGATGTGTAAACCAGTCAGAATCTTTAATTTGTATACAAGATTAGCACAATCAAAAACAATAAATCGGATGATCACAGGTTTGAAGTGAGACCAGCCAGTACGTCTGTCACGGGTTATACAATCTGTCTGCATATGCAAACTAATCCAACACTCTTGCCTTGTTGGTACATAATAAACGATTTGGGCTGAAACTGGCTCTAGCTAATTTGAATAATAATAGTTTTCTCTGGACTCTGATGATTCGTGTAGTCTTAAATGTATCCATTCCAGGCAGGATCAAAGCACTTCCTCTCTTGAACTCTCAGTACTTTTGGCCTTGTGCCAAAACCGGGCTGCAATATTGAATACATTTACATATCAATGGCCAAGTCCTGCATATGGGGTGAAAAAAAGGGGTTTATCTCTGCTTGGCATCACGAACTGCATGGGAATTTGCCAGCTAATAGAGGTTCATATGGGGACGTTCTGAAGAGTAAAAGTCGCTGATAATCCCACCTGGCTCATTCTTTCAATCTTTCCATGGATGTCAGCAAATCATTCTATCACAGCTGTGTAAACACCAATATTTTCAAAACCCTTTAAGTAAACTGCGTATTAACCTCGAGCCCTTGCTATAATTGCTTTCAAATAGCAGATGTATCCATTTTTATTGGGAATGGATATGGGGGCTATGCTAAGTCCCGTCATCGAATTTTGACGAAAAAAAAAGGATGTTCACTTTCGTATATTCATTTTCTGACGCTGTCGTGGCGATTGGTTTCGTAAAACCCTCTAAAATATATTTAGGACTCTCTTCTTTAGGATATAACAAGCTGAAAATATTGTAAATAGGTTTGAAAGAGAGTAAAACGGCTATTGAGCGGCGCTTTATAGGAGATTGTGCATAACCGGGTTGGTATTTCATAATATCCCACGCCTCTGTCTAATTTGAACGCTCGAATAAGAACGTTCTTTTTCTGACGCTCCTTTTTCTGAGGGGATAGTGTTCATTTTCCGACTGCCTGACGTTCGTTTGCTGAGAGAAAAAGAACGAGTGCGGGTTCATTTTCTGACGCATTCTTTCAGTTTGAACGTGAAAACTTTTGACACGCTCTCGAACTCGTTGATGCGGATGTTTTTCCCATCCCACAACTACATAAGCCCACAATATCATCAATCTCGCGACCACATAAATGGGGGACTTTCGAATAGTTAGGACCGCGGTTTTTCACGAATGGACCGTTTTCGATTACTTAGGGAACAGTGTCACGTGACCTGGCGAAAAATGCCCGTTTTCGAATTTACTTAGGGTCGCGAATACTTCGGGAACTTACCGTATTTGTAAAACTATGATTAATATAGCAACAGGTATTTTGTAAAGTCTATGGGTTATTAATTTTTAATTACTGAATATGCAGTAACAGAGTTCAGTGCAATTGTTATTCACTAAAAAATCCTTTTAATTATTTAACTATACAGTGCTTCAGTACTGATTGCTATGGTAAGCATATTTCTGAAACGTGTGGTAACCAAGTTCAGAAGGTGATATCAAATTACCAGTAAACACAACGTTAATGGAATGCAAAAAGAAGAAGAAACAATGTGAGGTCACAGCTAAATAAGCCATAACTTTGATCTCAGTCCCACTGACATGAACTCGGTTCAGACAGTGGAAAAAATTATCAATCAAGCAATCACACATCTCTCTTCTGGCAATTTTGATTTTCCATTAAGGTTACCTTTTAATCATATTCTTGTGAACACATGATTTAGAAGAGACAGCTACTGCTCTCTGTCTAGTTACTGCTCTCTGTCTAGTTCCAGGAATATACCAATCATGTCATTGTTGTTCCTATTATGTTTTCCAGGCATTCAACAATGAAGAGGAAGATACAGAGAAGGGTGCTTCTAATGGATCCACAAGGAAAAGGGCGCCCATACAAAAGTCAGCCAGTTTGAATGAAGAGGACTGACAATTCCAGCTGGCATCAGCGGGAGAATGAGACCTGCTCAATGTCGAAACTGTCCTAAATTATCTACTGAATGATAACACAATATAATCTTAAAGTGTGATTCATTGTGTATGTGCCAAAGTCACCATGATTAAGATATGGGCTGGGATAATATAGACATGACAATGAGCCTGGCTCCGTAATATGGCTGACGAAATTGTGGAGTGACAAGGTCAACAATCTGGACGTACTTGTTCAGAAAAATTATCAAATACACTATGGTAATCCCTTTAATAATTCAATCCCCCTATCTAAACTTTTGGGGACAAACTTTAATCAGCTGTTCTAATAAATTTGATCGTTGTCTAAAATTATTGAAATTAAAAAGAACCAATGGATTATGTGCATGATTTTGGACTCTTGACAACTTCTTGTTTTGATAAATTTGATCACACCCAGATATGAAGGTGAGAAATTTCACTTCCTGTGATTGAATTATTAGTGGGATTACCATATTAAATTGGCTGTATTTTTCTATTATCATTACATGTATTACTATTAAGTAAATGTTTCACATAGTGATATACATTTAACCTACTGTGGCCAGCAGGTATTATTATTTTCTTCTAGTATCATGATGTTATTGTCCTATGCCTTATGGTTTGGTATTATATATTCAGGCCCGTCACCAGAATCTTTCGAAGGAGAGCTTTACTTGATCTCCACAGTAGTTCCTGGAAGCATGATGCCATGGCAGATGCGGCAGAAAATTTTGCATTCTGCTGAAAACAATCCTTGGCCAAAAGAAAGGTTTGTTTGCACCCCAGGAAACTCCCTTGGTGACAGGCACATGTGGTATTTAGTAGTACCTGAGCTTTCACATTACATATAATATTATTATGTTATTAACCAAGGGTTTTCATATTGGCCTGGTTATAGGTCCGAGGTTTGCCGTATACGGCCGCGGGCCAATACGGCTGACCGAGGACCTATGACCAGGCCAATATGAAAACACTTGGTTAATGACATTTTTATTAATTAACTCACCTACAAATTTGTTTTCATCGATTATAATACATGCATCAAGGAATATTTTAGTACAGCGACTCCCCCCAAATCGGAATATGTATTTTTTCTTTCATAATAGGCCTATTTCCTACGATTATTATTATTATGTGCTTTTTGAAGTGCCATTATCGTCGGAAAGTCGATCCCCCTCTACAGTAACGCTATCGGAAACGACGGCGATAATCGGGACGGTGAATGGGCCGATCATCTTCAATCTGGAAGGGGGTCTTCAACGTATGAAACGGAGTCAAAAAAGATACAAGCAGATGAAATTTTATTCATTGAATATATATCGTGAAAGCAATATACTAATTTTATTTGATGAGAACGGTGAAGCAAAATACAACCTTATAATCTGGTGCAAATTTGGTCCAAATCTAGTCCCGATTTGAGGATCGAAGACCTATCATGCTGTGGACACCCTAGTTTTCAACATCATTTTACAGGCGTTTCGTCCGCATAATTTCTATCGGTTCTATCCACATGTGAATAAGTCTTCTATAGCTGCAAGTCTGACATCTTCTGTCGTACAATATCACTGTAGTCATCGCTTCGTTCATCAGTGCACTGCTGTAAGTGTTGGATCGCTGTTTTGTCGTCTGCTTGTGCTTAGCACGTCGATGTCGCGCTCGCGTCACTATAGTCTATTTCAGCATGACTCGCCTCACTTGATTTCAAGGTTTGTGTATCGGCACGTGTGCCTATATCAGATATAATCACAGAAACCATTGATTATCCATTCAAAGTCAGAGAAATCAGTGACATCATTCGTCGGAGATCGCGAATCGAGGATCAGTCATCCTCAGCGTCGCCATGTTGAAAGCCATATTGGCCCTGTTTTCCCGTATATTGGACCGGCTTTTCCGTATTGGCCCGCCTTCCTAAGCAGGCCGATTTCCTTGTATTAGGCTCATATCATAGATAGTTGATTAATGAAGGTGTGTATTGTACATCGCTCTGAATGCTTCATTTTGAATAGAAACAACATATCAATAATGTAAATGTGATCCAAGTCCTGTATGGGCATTATGGTATGGTATGGTATGGTAAATCCTAGAAACATATTGAATGTTAGTCATTTTAATCCACACCATGTGTCATTATATACTAGCACATTAGCCTCCCCCTACACCTTTCTCATCCCCCTACAGTCACCCCTGTCTCACCCCAGCCCCACCCCCTACAATCACAGGGCACCATCTTCGTCACCCTACAGTATCACTGGGCTCCATTTCTAAAATCATGCCTGTAACCAGTGACACAGACCCAGTGACATGCACAGACAGAGGCACACAGCCTTGAAAAGCTCTGTCAATAGTACAGAATAATATCTTTGCAAATGAGGAAGTGCAGAATCAAGTCTCACTTCATGTCCCTGGCACATCTGAGGGTAGTCTGTCACTATTAGTTACTCTCATGAGACACTTTGGAAGGGCACAACTGTTTATATGTCTTATCCTGTTCAGAACAAAAATCGATGGGGTTACCCACTTAATATCAATTTTTCTCAACATTTCCAAGTTATTATTCATTGTTAGGTTATCCTAGTTAATCCAAAGTGATATGTGGGATCAAACTATTTTCTAAATGGCAATCAGCCTCAAAGGTTGAATATCTGTGATGATTTCTATTATTGTATTGTGTTATCGCTATATTGATACCAGTACTCGTATTTACATGTATGTATATTACTCGATCATGTTGGTGATTAAGACAGTAATTTAGTATGATGTATAGCCTTTCACAAAGTGATATGTTTCTCGAACGATAATTATTTTATTAGTTCAATTATTTCAAACATAAATATATTATATGTTGCAGTGCAATGACTTGAATGTAAGACCTGTTTAGGATTTACTTACGTTGGTGTAGTAAACACAGTCTGTAGATTGTGGACCTTCACCATTCACCTTGATCAAGAAATTTTCAAGTAGATCTTGAGATACAACCAATTAATGATCCTGAGATTTACGTAGGTTATTTTGTCAAAGAATTTTTTTTATGCAAATGATGATTGACATATATACAGTGTAGGTTTAACCAGCCTACACTGCTGTCTTAACTAAATTGTATACTGTTACAGTGGTACATCTTATTTACTGCATTATAACACAAGGCTATTCTATGGATAACAACTTCTTTATTGCTGTGGAGCTGACATTTCGTTGGAGATACTTCCAATTTTTTCAAAGCTAAGAAAAGAAGAAAAAAAAGATAAAATACTGCATTATAATTAACTGATTAACCAGTCTTGAAATTCAAATATAAATGAAACTGTTTTTTTTTAAACATGACAGCATGCCTTTTGACGTTTACTTGCTATGGATAATCAGTTGACGATTGCTGTTCTTATAATAGCATAAATTGTGTCACATTTTTCTTCTTTAAGTATTTCCACTACAACTTAGTAGGAAGATTATTAATATAATTTTGTCCATTTGTGTGCTTTGGTATTGTCGTTTGCCACGAAAGGGTCATTGGGTCAAAGAGTAGTTTTTACCCCTCGGCCATTTTGGCCTCGGGGTATTGTCGTTGCCATGTACGTCCATCCGTCCATCCGTCCGTCCGTTAACGCATTTTAGGCAAAACCGCTTGAGATACAACCACCAAATTTTCAACACTTATTTATCTAGTGCTAAGTCCGACGCCAACAAAGGATTACTTGCCTCGGCTTATGGAGTTATGCCCCTTTCGGATGTAATAATCTCTGATTTTGTTATCTGTAGTTGAATGTACAAGTTATATCTGCAGATCCGTGTTCGGTACAGCTTATTCGTCTCGGTTCTATTTTACAGTAGTGCTAAGTCAGACGCCTATCGAAAGTGGCTCCCCTCGGCCCATATTTTACAGAGTTCTGCCCCTTTAAAGATATATTAATTTCTATTTCTGTCCTATATGCCTGAATGTAACCAACTATATCTGCAGAACTGTGTTCGGTATAGCTACTATATTTTGGAAACTTATGTATATTGTTGTATTCTACAAGCCAACAAAGGATTACTTGCCTCGGCTTATGGAGGTATGCCCCTTTCGGATGTAATAATCTCTGATTTTGTTATCTGTAGTTGAATGTACAAGTTATATCTGCAGATCCGTGTTCGGTACAGCTTATTCGTCTCGGTTCTATTTTACAGTAGTGCTAAGTCAGACGCCTATCGAAAGTGGCTCCCCTCGGCCCATACTTTACAGAGTTATGCCCCTTTACTGATATATTAATTTCTATTTGTCCTATATGCCTGAATGTAACCAACTATATAGATCTGCAGAACTGTGCTCGGTATAGCTACTATATTTTGGAAATTTATTTATTCTGTTGTATTCTACAAGCCACAAAGGATAACTCGCCTCGGCTATGGAGTTATGATCCTTTCGGATGTAATAATCTCCAATTTTGTTATCTGTAGCTGAATGTACAAGTTAAATCTGCAGATCCATGTTCGGTACAGCTTATTCGTCTCGGTTCTTATTTTACAGAGTGTTAAGTCAGACGCCTATCGAAAGTGGCTCCCCTCGGCACATACTTTACAGAGTTATGCCCCTTTACTGATATATTCATTTCTATTTCTGTCCTATATGCCTGAATGTAACCAACTACATTGTATATCTGCAGAACTGTGCTCGGTATAGCTACGATATTTTGGAAACTTATTTATTTTGTTGTATTCTACAAGCCAACAAAGGATAACTCGCCTCGTCGTATGGAGTTATGCCCCTTTCGGATGTAATAATCTCCAATTTTGTTATCTGTAGCTGAATGTACAAGTTAAATCTGCAGATCCATGTTCGGTACAGCTTATTCGTCTCGGTTCTTATTTTACAGAGTGCTAGGTCCAGGGGTTTAGCCAGAATCAGGAAACGGGCGTCTCACCCAGTTGCTATCACAGGACAACTATGCCGGGGTCCAGGGGCCGCCTAGGCCCCGGAAGCCCCAGGGGTCTAGATGCTCTGAGATGCATTCTAGGGCAATTCTGGCCATGTAGAGAGGACATCTCTGAGCCTCTTTCTACATACTTTCAGATCATTTTATGCAGTATAAAAATGGAACAAAATCTAAATTTTCAAGGAAAGCAAAGCTTTTGGTCACTCTTCTCAAAATTGCCAATGCAATGAAGAATAATATTGGAGAGAGTGATCACTCTTTATCACTCACGCAAACCAGAACCCAGTTATTTTTTTTTTTTTTTTTTCAATTTTAAATTATACTTAATTTTATACTTAAAACGTAATTTGTTCAGTTTTCAGTTTGGACTGTTAATTTGTTTTCAAACATGTACCTTCTATATCAATGTTTTTTTCTTCATTTATTTTATTTTATATAGCCGCTAAATAAGTTATGTAAGAACTACAATGAAATATGGCCTTGAAAAAGAAACGTCGTCGTTGTTGCGTTTTGGTCAAAACAATAACCTGAATTTTTTTGCCTCGTCACTCCGAGGCCTTAGCCGACCTACTTAGCCGACCTACTTGATGATACACTGTGCACTGTATTTATCGGCATCATTGAGATCCAGGAAAAATGTTGGTCCACGCTTGCGATAACTTTATCAGCTATATTATTCTACGTTTTTTGCAACAGAGAACTGGTGATGGTGTTCGCCAGTTTCTCTTTCACTAAGGAGGCCGCGGGTCACACATTGCATTTGCCGGTCAGCTGGTCTCATCGTCATCCCTCGAATCCTCGTGGTCAAAATCCGACGTACATGACTCTACGTTTTCCTTGCTGAAGAAATCTATCAATAATAGGCCTTGTTAGTTCGTTTTGACGTCCTTGATCCTTGATCCATGTGCCAGTGGCACGCAAAACTCTAAGGAATAACTCTACTTCTCACTGGTACTTAACACAAAGTAAACACACTATGTACTGAGGTATGTGATGGTTTCGGATCGGATCACAGGCTCTCACACTTTGGGGGCTCCTCGATCTTAAAGAGTCCAGTTGTGTGGAGGAATCGGCAGAGTAATGTGGCAGTCGTCGTACGGTATTCTGCTGGCTCATCAGTGTCATTGCCGAGCAGTGAAGAGCAGTGTAATGATGATTGGCCGGTCGCTGTAACAAGTCTAACTCGGAGAAGTTCCCTCTCTGCATCTGGCGGGGCTGCCACCGAACCTTGCGGGAGACCGAGTGTGGTGAGAAACTTAGGTCCTATTTCGTTGCATGGATCCCGCTGGCTGTCCGGTCTGATAGGAAATTGTCAATCCATCTCCAGGTTCTGTCTCTGATCCCCAGTCGATGGAGTTTTACCATAAGGCCTTCACGTCACACACTATCGTACACCTTCTCCAAGTCAATCATGCAGGCTACTGTATACCCGTTGTTATTAAAGCCGGACATCACTGCCTCAGCAACCTGGAGGATGGACATTGTGGTTGAATGCCCCTTCCTGAAGACTTGCTGTTCACGGTCGATGATATTGTCAGTTTCGACAACACTATCCAGGCGAGTTTTATGATGGTCTCCGTCATCTTACAGAGTGAGCTGGTCAGACTAAATGGGGCGATACGCTGCTGGAGAGCTGTAATCTGATTTCCCTGGTTTCCGTGTAAATTTGACGAGCGAGTGTTTCCACTGATGAGGTAGTTTTCCTTCCCTCCATGACCTGCTAACAACTCGGGGAAAGAGCGCGGATGAGGACTGGACCAGCACTGGTTATGAGCTCGGGAAAGATGTTATCATGCAGGCCCAGGTGCTTTACCTGGTTTTATTGCCTTTACCGCCCCTTGGATCTCTTCTATCGATATGTCAGCATTGAGAAAGTTGTCTGCTGTGGTAGGGGGCTCTTGTTTGATTCTTCGATAGTCACTCATAATAGAGGTTCTGAAATTGTCATCAAATGTTCTGGGATCCAAATGCTTTGCTCCGAAGAAAGTATCCTGAAGGAGTTCCAGTTTCTCTTTTGGACTGAAGAGTAACTCACCAGAAGCCTTTTGAAGTGGAAGGATAACTTCGTTTCTGTTGTTGCCAGTTAGTTTCCTATAAGTGCTCCACATGGATTTGGGGTCTGAGGTTTCGCCCAGCTCAGTGCATAGATGATTTGCCCACTTATCTTTTGCAGTTTCTACCACTCCAGCCAGATTCTCCTCTGCATCAGCCAATAGCTGTCTGTTGTCAGGGGTGCTACGGCGTTTGTACACACGCTGGAGCCTGTTCACTTGATGTTTTGCCTCCTTGACTTCCTGATTCCACCATTTTGGGCGCGGAGGATTTTTAAGCTTGATTTTCTGTTTTGGAACAGATGCTGTCATATACATCTCTAGGCCTGTGATGAAATTGTCATAGTCCTCATGGAAGTGCTCAGGGTGGCTTCCGTTTATCCAGGTTCCCGCAAAATTTTCGGTGGTCGTTCTCCATGTGTTCCAATTTATCTTCTTACGCGACCATATCTCGATCACATCAGGGACATTTTCAGGGGTGTCAACTGCAAGATCAGTGAGAACGGCGATATGGTCAGATCTGATTTGCTCATGAGAGAGGGTTGTACAGGAAGTAATACTAGGGATTAGTTCAGCTGTATGGATAACTAGGTCAATGACACTAGTCGAGTTCCGTCTGGTAGGTTGACCATCATTCGCGCATATCAGCTGGTATTTGGTCAGAGCATCTTCAAGAAGGAGTCCACAGGCATTGTAGTCATGGTTATTCCAATCTAGGGATTTAGCATTTAAATCTCCCATGATAATGTAATTCCTTGTTCTTATACTTGAGAGGCTGTCTCCTAGATGGATAATGGCGTCCTTCTCTTCGGGGCGAATATATGGAACAATGGTGTGGAAATGTTTCCCAGCATTTGTGTGAACTGCTATTGTTATACTTTCGTAAAGCTGATCTTGATGCTTGTCAACTTCAGAGATAATAAATCTGGTTGATGGCCTTGCACTCACAGCCACACCACCCCTGCTATTCCCAACAGTCCTAGGGGCTGAAAGAACCTTCCAGTCCCTGAAATTCACTTTTTCGTGTCCCTCCCATGTTTCATTTAAACAGAGTAAATCTACAGAATGTTTATCAACAACAGTTCCAATGTCTTGTTTAGCAGTACTAAATGCCTGTGCATTGAGTAAGAGGACCTTCATTTTGTTTGAAGCTCCTTTAATTACGGGTAAGTATATGTGAGAGGCGGCTTTTGTTGTAATTTTGAAGAAAGATTGGACAACGTGGGGACGAGGCCTGATGGTCTCCTGTACAGTTACAGCAGCGTGGCTTGGCAATACAGGAAGGGTGACAGTTACTGGAGCTACAACGTACACAGCGTTTTTGGAAGGGGCAGCTTGCTGAAATGTGCCCAAAACGATTACAAGCGTAACACCGAGTAGTGCGGAAAGGGCGTTTTTCCTCAAGGTGTGGATGGTCATATTCGGGATATTTGATCCATTTCTGGACACACAGCATAGCATTTGACAAGTCTGAATAGCTCTTGAATGTAAGTTTAAGGACTGGCATAGGATGGTGAGTGTCTCTATAATGTAGTCTCTGGCATTTGTCAGGGTGAATGTTATCTTCCGCAAATCTGCTGATGATATCACTGCAGCTTACACTCAGGGCAATATGTTTCAGGAACCCAACAGATGTAGGTGGATTTCCTTTTGGTGAATGGGGTTGATTGTCCCCTCCAAAGAGATTTTTGGGCCAGTCTTGAATAATTTTATCCCGATCTTGTTCGTCTTTCAGATGAATCGCTATGCCCCCTCTTTCCAGGCTGTATGTATCGTTAACTCTAGCTGTCACTAATTAAGGTTGAACTTGTTTAATTCAGCTCGAATGTCTTTGCTATAGGTTCTCTGATATTATCAATAATAATAATTGCGTTGGGGTTACTCAGTTGCTTCCGGTCTTCCTGAGTTGATGCACTCTCATCTGTTGGGGGTACTTGGGTTATTGGAATTGGTCAAAGAATTATTTAACCTGGCTATAGCCCTGGTTGCTTCCAGGATTTGGTCAAGTTTATCTCTGGGATGGTCATCTGACCGGCTTTCGGTGAAAAACTCGCTGTTAGGGACCCCTTTCAATCTATGATTTACACATATAGCACATGAGTATTTGATTTTGGCTTTTTCCATCCGTTTCACATCTTCGGGGATGATGAGTGCACAGTCACACAATGCCACCACTTAGTACAAGAGTCACATCTAATCCAGTCTATCACTGTATTTTTACTGCTTGGGAAAGGAGGGTCAGTTAACCCACAGCCTGCAGTCAGCTTCTTCAAAGGGAAGTGCGTTCTTTGGGGGGGGGGTGCTTACTTTTATTAGCATGCAACGTTTACCTGCCAGGGGACTTCCTGCGGGAGGGTTTTTGACATAATCTTTCTGATGTTTTGCTGCTATTCGAGCACTGGATCGTTTGGACATAACCGTTACAATATATACGGAGCTTGTGTGCTGTTGTTATCAGATGTTGTTGCTGATAGGAAGCTGAATTTGTCTTGTCTGCACGAGGGCAAGGCCTGGGGGGAAAATTGAAAGAATAGGGTATCTCCTACCTTAATTGTCACCAATTTTCCCAGTTCCGATGTAATCTTGTGAAACAGCTCACGACAGCATAACCTCATTGATCCTCCTCCCCAAGTTGGAGTGTCCCGATTTAGGGAAGAATATTTGCAAGAGGCACTTAATTGGTGTTATAAAACGGCGTATCCACTGGAACAACAGCTGGAAGACGATTTGGATCTAGCTACAATTTAATTTCCGATTTGGGTACAGGTCCGCCATTTTGCTCAGCCATAGTTGTCTTGGATACACGTAAACAAACTAGATTGTTTCGCTGAAATGGCTAAAATAAAGCCATCTGCCGGACAAATTTTAGTGAAGCAGTTCCTCCGGTCAATTGGGATAATTTTTGGTGCTTAGATGAGGCAGTGGTGGTATTTTACCGACACAACCAAAAAAAATATCCCGATGTTAGAGCCCGTGATCCATGCGATCCGCCATCTTTCTATCGAAAGAAAAAATCTTGCCGCTTTGAAATTCTCTCGCAGAGTAAAACCAATCTCCGCGCAGATAGATTGATTTGTTTGGGGAATGATATCGTAGTACCCTTGTGCAGAGAGCTGAGAGACCACATTCTCAGTGGCTAATTATGCTGTAAACTGCATACGGTAGTGGGTTGGAAAATCCACGCGCGCGTGTCCGATGATTTGAGAAAACCTTTAGGAACGGGGTTGCCCTCGTTTTCAAGCTCATGCCTTGGATTTCTTCGACTCGATGGAATTTCCACGTGGTCGACGTCCAACAATCCATAACAACTACAACAGCCACGTTTGGGTTTGTTTTTCCACGGGTTTTTGTTTGATTATTTTGTCCTTGGAAAGCACACCGTCCCGGGGATATGCATTAAACATTACAAATAAAGAATAGCCGTCTCGTTTTTGAACTGGCCGTCTCAATGTCACACACAGTCTGAGGTTGGCCGTCTCAAAGACGGCGAGACGCATTGCTGGCTAAACCTATGGCTAGGTCAGACGCCTATCGAAAGTGGCTCCCCTCGACCCATATTTTACAGAGTTATGCCCCTTTACAGATATATAATTTTCTATTTCTGTCCTATATGCCTGAATGTACTACCGGTATATCTTGATCATCCCACATAGAACTATCTCTTCCCCAATTCACACTACACATGGGTCACAATCACTTGGGGAAAGCCGAGGGGTTTTGATTACATCAATCTCCTGTTTAAATGTTTTGAAAACGTTGAATAGGTTCTAATTATTATTGTGAGAAATATCCGTTCTCCCATTTGTAACCTTCTTAACTGTCGTCGGCATAATACCCTCTGACTATATTGAGACGAAAAATGTTGCGTGCATGCACATTCAAACTTAGCACATGCATGCATGTTCAGATCGATTGACACATGATGTGTGTACCTGCATACGAGAGATGGAACTTGCACCCAGAATAACTTATAGGTACAAGTTAACTGCTCAATAATTTGAAAAGAGCACACTTTACTATGTCCAGTTTAGTTGCGACATCCCGAGTCCACTTCACTTAGTCCACTTAGTAATGGACTCGGACAATGCTGATTGAGCACGAGCCATGTGCACAAGAGCTGCCACTCTAAAACCCAAATGCATTCAGAGGTTAAATATAATATGACAGTAGGAGGTATACAATTTGATTTCATGAGAATGTAAAATCTCATTTGCTTGAATATATATATTCTCTGCCTAGATATATGTACATAGAAAGTTTGCTGCAGTTGTCAGCTGTCTATGGATGATTATGATACTTGATACTTGATACACATGTTTCTTATGATTGGAGGATTCATCTGTGCTATTTATGAGATGAAATATTAATGGGATTCGAGGATGTACATGTGCTATTTAAGAAATATGACCTGAAATATGATTTTTTGTCCAAATTATCGCAGTTTAGACTTTGTTCGTTTCCATTACTGTTTTTGTCAGGCAAAAAATTACATGTACCCGTGTACATGGAAAGTTTGTCCTACATATGTTTTCAATACTGCTGCAGCTTCAGTGGGAGACCCCCGCAAGGTGAGATTTTTGGGTTCTCAGAAATATTGCTGATGAACTATTTTCCCCATAGTTTGGAGAATACAGTAAACATTTATTCAACTATGATATCTTATTTCTTACAATGGTTGTATATGCGAGTAATATGCTTCAGAAATTGTTTTTATTGTATTGTTTTATCTTGTGCTTTACAAAGGATAGAATTTACATCCAACTTCCAATAAAAGGTCAAACTTGTACTTTACAGCAGTCACCCGTATGACGGAGAACAAGGGAGACACAGTGTTTGACCATTATTAATGTAATTTTATTTTTGTATAATAAATAATTATGTCTTTGATGTCTTGGTGTTCAGCGATTTATGATCTAAAAGTGAATTCTTTCTGATTGCTATATGGAATACAGACGAGAAGTTTATGGTCCTTATATCAGCATTGGTCCTGATCCCTTACTTTACTTGTTCCCCTTCAAATTCATATACATGTGAAGGAAGCAATACCCCATGGAATTAAAGCAATGCCCACATTTCCGTTGAACAGATTGGAAAGAAGGAGGAGAATAGGCCATGTTTGCTAAATGTTCAATTTAGGAGGAAGATTCTGACAAATGCGAGAGCACTAAAAGACATCTGAATTGGGACATGCAGAAAATCTATGTAGTTCCAGACCAGACACAGAAAGAGAAAGAGAGCCTCCCATCTGCAGCAAGAAATGAAGATCCGAAAAGCAGCTGGAGAGAGTCATGATTCAGAAAAACCATGTCCGGTGTCCATGCTAAGCTTTCCCAGCCATCGAATGCAAACATTAATAATTGTTACAGCCATTATACATAGTATAAATGAGTTGCTGTTTAACTTTCTTTGGGGAAAATTGGGCAGAATCAATTTTATTTCACATCAGACTATTATTTACTAATTTATCATGCAGTTTTTGCAAAAAAAAAACATGAATACAAAATCGACCAAAATTGCCTGTTTTTTTTAAGATGATGTCACTGTTAAATCACATATAAGGGGAGTGGGAATTAGAGGTGCCGACCACAGTTGCCTGGCCTGTAGGATATTGGATGATCGATGTCTACGTATAATTATTTTCAATAAATTATGAAATTAATAAATATATATATATATTTTTTAGATCTATTTGTTTTGTTTTTTTAAATATTTTTTCTACGTGTATTTCTCTTTCATCTTTGGCCCAAGTAAAGTCATTCACTATAATGTCAAGCCGAGTTACTACAGTTTTTATTTATCTACCATACCCTGCCCTCTATGACATATTCTATGTCGTAGATGGCAGGGTGTGGCAGATAATTAAAAACTGTAGTAACTCGGCTTGACATTATAGGGAATGACATTAATTGAGCCAAAGATGAAAGAGAATTACACTTAGAAGAAATATTTAAAAAAAAAATCGATTTAAATTTTTTTTTTTTTTATATTTATTAATTTTCATGATTCATTGGAAATAATTATATGTAGACATCGGCCATCCAATATCCTTCAGGCTGGGCAACTGTGGTGCCGACATACTGATAGTCACATGACTTCACAGTGTAGCCTTCTGGTTAACCTATTCTGAAGCACATACCAAGAATCTAAAGATCCGTGATATGTGTTGTATCTGAGGTACGCTTTTATTGTACCTGTTCATGTGGCAACTTGAATGACATGACCACACGACCACTAGCACCGGCATAAGCGGTATTAGATACAAATCTAGAGAGCTATGATGGAAATGCTCTGGCAACTCGTATATTGGTAATTGGTGAACTGTGTGATCGTCAGATGAAAATGATGGCATTTAACACAAAACACTAGTCTGTGACGCAGCTAACCATACGCAGCTTGCTCCAAAAACTATTGCACTTTCTTCTTTTAGGGGAATTCATTTTCTGAAAATAGACTGGATTGAATGATATGCTCGAGGTGAGTTTCTAGAGACAAATGCCAATTTTCTCATTCAGTTGGTGAACATGCCAACCCGTTACCATGAAGGTCCGTCACTTAGTACTCTTGACCTGATCATTGTTAACACAGCGGAATTTATAAATATGAGGCTGCCATTGGTCACCTGGTGCTGATTTTGACTCCATATGCGAATCTGCTAGTAGTGCACAATCCGGACATAAATATCTCTATCACAAGGCGCGGTCTTCCCAGCATGCAGGAAGATATTCGTAGTGTTGATTCGGACAAGGAGCTGGAGAAACGGAATGACACACAATCGTGGGAACTGTTGAAATGTTGTTGAATCTCTCGACAGTCCGTCGACAGGTTCGTGTCTTTTTAATTTGGAGAAGTTCACATTTTTCCTTGAAGACCAAAGATTCAAAGTTTGTCCCCTGGTCTGAGTGGACCTGTAATGGTGTTCCAAATCTGCCTATAAAGTCGTCCACTCATGCTTTAGCAACCGTAAATGCTTCCTGGTTATAGCAGCGGGACTGCCTCCGTCCATTTGGTGAAGCAATCAGGAATTACTAGGAGAAACTTGCTACCACCGTACCGTGTGGACCATATGTTGGTCTTTCCCATCCTCGAAGGTTAGTAAGATGTGACCAATGTTTGCATCCTCTATTTGCTTCAGCCTTACTTCACTGAGTGTCCAAACTTCCAGTATTACCATGGTTTAAGTCCCCCCCCCCCCCCGTTACTGGTGTTTTACTCCTGGTTACTGCCATCGCTTGCCCTGCAATATCTCCATTGTGTTGAGTGCCTGCCGTTTCACAGGTAACCTCTTCTAAGTCGTCATTCAACTGCTGCTGTCTGGCACATGCCGTATATGGTCTTCGTGACAATGCATCCTCATTAGCATGACTGCGTCCAGCCCGATGTGTTACCCCTAAATTGTATGTCCTTGATACCTCCAACCACCTGGCAGTTTAGCCAGTAGGTTGTTTAAGATTTTTCATCCAATTCACAGCGGCATTATCAGTTCTCAATAGGATTTCATGTCCATAAAGGTATGAATGGATTTGCTTGAGTGCAACAACAGCAATGAGTTCCTTTCTGGTGACAGTATACCCGCTCGTGCCTAGTTAAGACACGGTTCGCATAAGCTATGACTCACTTTGTGCCACTCTGTTCCTGGGAAAACACGGCTCCCGTTGCCTGGTCACTGGCATCTGTGTCCAAGATGAAAGGTCTGTTTGAGAGTAGGTATGTCAAAATAGGGGGTGTCAAAAAGGCTTCATTCGGCTCCCTGAATCACGGCATTCCAGCTGAATTTAGCTCCTTTCTCTGTAAGCAAATGAAGAGGTCGTGCCCTTGCCGGTTGGGGCTATTTTTGTATTGCTGACAATTATTCTGGGTCTGTTTGGATACCTTCTTGAGAAACTAAGTGTCCTAGATATTGTGTTGATCTCTGGAAAAGGATACACTTTGGAGGTTTTAGTTTCAATTTTGCCTCCTTGAGCCTCTTGAAGACTCGTCCCAGTCTCTCTGTCACTTGTTTGGATGTTTCACAAGGAATCAAAATGGTCGATATAAACTACATTCTTCTCAATGGAGTACATCCTCCCTTAGCCGTTGGAAAGTCGAAGGGGCATTTGCCAAGCCAAAGAGCATAACCGTGATCACTTGGGTGGTGATAAATGTTACTGTGTAAGTTGGAATAAGCAGGTCACTGAAGATTGGTAAAGATGGTAGAGGTGCACCAGATGTATATGGAATCGGCACAGACCGAGAAGGTGATGAGGCACCCAAGTTGATGACGGGTGACCCATAATCATGGGACGGTCGTCATGTAAGAATCTTCAAACCGGGAACACCGTGTGCAATACAGCTCGTCATGTAGCTTTTCCAGGTTAACATGGTTCCCTACATGTAGCCACCTATTGTGTTCTCCTCACATGACAATATGCTATAATCATGATCAATAGCAGCAACAAAACTTCTATAAGACAAGACAAATGGGTATATCATTGAAATAGATAGGGAATGGAACGTCACAGGAGGGTGTTTCTTTAATGGAAAGCGCCCCTCTCCGAAATATAAATATCAAAGGTAGTATATATAGTTTTGAAAGTGTTATGAATAGACTCAGTGTTATTGAGAACCCCTAAATCGACCCCAAGAGTGTGAAAATCGGTCCACTATTAGCGGAGATAGTGGTGGAGGTGTCCTGGGAGGTTACGGGACAGAATGGACCCCCCCAGAAGTGAGTCTAGGGCTCGGGAAAATTTGAACTCCATCATTTCCCCGATAGTCTGACCCCAAATCAACCCGATAAAGCAAACAAATCTATTTTGGCACAAAAATCCTACGAGAGCTGTTTTGATGATATCTCACACTACACTAAAAGTGGTGACATCTCACACTACACCAACACAGTGCAGTCAATTTGAGATGAACAAGCCCGTCAATCGAGTTGCGCCCCCAATGAAAATACTTCAAGTTTGAATTGTTTATATTAGATCCGATTTTGTCTTGGATGCCTTGACTAAAACATGACCAAACGGCGCACAGTTTCAGAAATCTGCCAATGTTTCACCTTTGTTTAAGAAAGATAAAGGAATAAAAACTTCTAAGCTATTGAAAACTTCTTAGCTAACAGGACCAGTTCTCTTCTTAATCTATATGTATGATTTATCTGATGCTTTCAACTGTCCAAAGTATTTGCGGACTATACAAAGCTTTACAAGCCTATGGATACTGTGACAGCATGTGACGAAAGCTTAGGAGCTCTCATTTAAGAAATGTTATTTTTCCGTTCTCTAATTGCTCAGATAATGGATGGTAAAACAGAATTATCTATTGTTTTCGGACGAAGCCGCAGGCTGAGTCCTAAAACATAAAGGCAATTCCGTTTTACCATCCATTATCTTAGCAGTTAGAGGACGGAAAAGTAACATTTATTTCTGTTCTAAAGCATGATTTACAAATGTTATTAATGCTAAATTAAAGAATAAATGTGGCCATCGTACTCATTTGAATTTCAATTACCCCTGACAACAAACTCTAATAGACACGTCCAGATGACGTGATCTGGTGTTCCACTAGGTCCGGTCTATTCTCTCAGGCGAGGGGAGTAATAAAGTTCAGGAAACGATATTCCAGCATTTCAGTGCAGAGACAATGGTTTACTGTTAACAATTACAGACTGTGTCGATACGATCTAAAACCCAACTCACACTACGAACATTTTGTTGTATTAGAACAAAAACACTGTTCAGAACATGTTTTGTCGGCAGTGTGAGGTGCCCAGAAACACGAACATTTTGTTCGAGGGACATGTTCGTGAAATCAAACATGTTTGATTTCGGAACATGATTTCGTCCTCAAAACAGTTTTTGTATTCAGTGTGTGGTGATCGCGAACATTTGTCCGAACATTTACCAACAGTTATTCAATCAACTAGCAGCTGTCGGTCATGGGACGAAGCCGCTCTCACATGACACAACAAAATTGCTCCCATCACATGACCAGCCGCCTCGCTGCGTGATCGCGGCGACTGGCGAGTAGTAAGGAAAACTGATTTCGACGCACATTGGTGTCAGTGCGCATGCGCGAGAAAGTGGTGTGAGCAGAAATGAGGAGGTCATGAGGTGTGCGCAGGAGTGTTCTGCGCAAGTATATGACGTCACTTCCGGTCTGGATGAGTAGGGCGTGACCTTGGGGGCATGGATTCCTCCGCGGTGATGCGGTCTGGCGGTGATGCGGTCTGCCTCCGCGGACCGAAAGTAGTCCCAAAACCGTGGGTTTTCGTGAGACTGTTCGGCAATCTGTAGGGACCGCTAATGGACCGATTGGGTCGAGTGAGGTATCAATGTAAAGCAGACGTGAGGGAGTATCCAACGGGCTGGGTGTGACGTGGAACTGACGTCATTCTGCGCATGCGCAGTAGAGAAAGAGTATGGAAATAGACGTTTTGGGGTCTAGGTGGGTCACTAATAGGCCGATGGAGTCGTATGAGGTATCAGCGATACGGATTTGATATTTTGGAACATCATGATGTCTTGCCGGCATCATTGAAAACTGTTGACCGCTTCTCTCTTGTAGGAAACAAGCCTATGTTTATGTATACTTTTGTCTTTTTGAATTTGGTGCTAATACTGTTATATGGAAATGGAATAGGTCTTTGGATTATGGACGCGGATATTCTCTAATGGACGACGGCTGGATTATGAATGACGGACTAGACGCTTGTAATCAATGTGAAGCAGTCGTGAGGGAGCATCCACCTGGGCTAGTGTATCGTTCGTTGTCAACATTCTGCGCATGCACAAACAGGGAATTGTGGGAAAAGGGTACGGAAATAGACGTGTTGGGGTTTAGGTGGGCCACTAGTGGGCCGATTGGATCGAGTGAGGTATCAATGTAAAGCATACGTGAGGGAGTATCCAACGGGCTGGGTGTGACGTGGAACTGACGTCATTCTGAGCATGCGCAGTAGAGAAAGTGTATGGAAATAGACGTTCTGGGGCCTAGGTGGGCCACTAATGGGCCGATGGAGTCGTATGAGGTATCAATGTGAAGCAGTCGTGAGGGAGCATCCACCTGGACTAGTGTGTCGTTCGTTGTCAACATTCTGCGCATGCGGAATTGTTGGAAAAGAGTATGGAAATAGACGTTTTGGGGTCTAGGTGAGCCCCTAATGGTCCGATGGAGTCGAGTGAGGTATCAATGTGAAGCATTCGTGAAGGAGCATCCGCTTGGACACGCCCACCCAATGTTCACCGGGCCGATCCATCGGGTCCGTGTTGAGAACGTAAGCAGCAGGATACATACGATCTAATGGGAACACATCTCGGGCGAACACCCCTTGAAAAACCATACGTGTCTCTGGGTCATTCTCCAGCACGGTGGTTATCTGGTCTGTATCCATGTTAGGTGGAGAAGTCAAACAGGACGTTGCGCGCCTTGTCCACTTGAATGATGTTGTCAAATTCGGCGTAGCAGATCACATTGACGGTGCTCCGCAGGGCTCGTGCAAAGTGGATTTCCAACCGTAAATTGCCTTGCTTGGCGAGGGCCAGCTGATGGTCGTTCTCTAAGGTGGGGGTCAGATCGAAACAGAACAACGTGTATCCGTTCGCGTAGTCCTCCCGACTGATCATATTGCCTTCGTCCTGGTTGATTTGACCGGTGGCTGTAAACGGGCTCTGATAGGCTCGAATGAATTTCGGGCGCCCAAAGTTCGGTGTTAAGGCCGTGGCTGGGACCTGTTGTCCATCCACATGCAGGGCCACAAAATTGATGCCGAAATGTTTAAAGTCAAACGGCTTCTCTGGGTAGGCTCCGCTGAAACTGGTATTTTCCACACAGGCCAGGATCAATCGCTTGGGTAGTTCCCCCAGGAACTGGTTTTCTTTGTTGGCGCTCATATTTCCAGCCGACACAGAGAACACTTTGGTTTGCACACGCCGGATAGGGTACTGGGCTGGTTTTGTTTCCAAGGCTTTGAGGGGTTCCAATTGGACGGGTGGATTCGGTTTCATTTTTCGGACATACAGGACTGCGTCTTGGATGACAATCTTATAGTCAGCAGCATGCCCCTCTACGTTAGTGGCCATCAAGGCGAAGGTCGGAGGCGCCCGTATCAGTCGGATTTTGATGGGGATCTTGTTCAAGAGTTACCGGTCTTGCATGAAGATGTCTGTGAGCAGTCGACTGCGTGCAGTCGACTGCGTGCAGTCGAGGTCCACCGAGACGCCGTTCGCGGTGAAAGCCTTCCGTTTGTTATATCCCGCATTGTCGTTCTCTACGCCCATGTGCTCCGCTGTGTCCTGGTAGAATAAAGCGGCTGTCAGCTGAAATTTTTTAGCCTCTCGTCCATGCGACAATAGCGTCTCGATGTAGGCTCGATAGGGGTACGTGTTGGTCGAGTCACTGATGAGTTTGTCGCTGATAAATATATCCACCTGTTGAAACATAGAGTGCAGCCAGAGATTAGTCGGGCCCACCGTTGCTTGGTCGACGATTCTGGAGCCATCCCCATTGACGACCTTGGCTTTCACATACAAGTATGTATGGGCTAAATCCACATAGGCCGTATCCGCACTACTGATGGTGAACTCGATGGGCCCTGTTTCGTTGATGCTGGAGAGCGGGAGGTGCTCCACCCATAATCCTTGTTCGGCACTGGTCTGTGTGGGTGGGACGGTCCACAAATCAAATTCACTGTTGGTGGAGGGGCAGGACTCTGCGTGGATCAAGGACATGTTTTAAGAAAAGATATCCTGGGTCTTCGATGTGCGTCGTCGCTGGGTCGGTCGTCGACTGGTGCGTGGTCTCGGTGGTGCAGGTCTTTTATTCCCTACGGTGCGTTGTGCTTTGGCGACCAAGACGCCTCCTGCTTCTTTGGCCCGCCGTTTCAAGGCTTCTTTGGGTGCCGTATCCCCCAAGACATCACCGGCGACTTGCAGTCCACTGCGTACCGCTTGTTTGCCGATTGCTTTCACCCCACGCGTCACCAAGGGCAGGAACGTTTTGACGATGCTCCCGAGTATGTTCCCCAGCCCATGTCCTCGTTGCATGCGCGCACCACTAAAGACCGGAAGGCCACCTCCGGCCTGTTGGGTATAATAATCCATATAGCTGCGTGCATCGCACTCGTAAGGCACCTTCATTATACAAAGTGGGGAGCACGTGCTTGTCGAAAATGAAGTGTCAGCACCACTTTTCCTCGTTCGAATGCCACCGGCCGTCCCGTGGCATCTCTTATATCCACTGTGATAGTGTTGATGTCGGTTTGTCGTACGGGTAGGTAGAGCATGTGGGTGAAACTGTGGGTGACTTGATCTCCATACGTCTTTTTAATGGGGACCACCCGTAACAGAGGCGTGTTGATATCGCCCACGATGTGGTTGTCGACTACGTCCGAGTAGACGTAGAGTCCGGACATACCCGACTTCATATCCATCGGGATCTGGCCATGGTCCTCGGACGGACCCGTGTAGGTCGAGTGAGTGAGACCCAGCATTTGCTGTAGGATAGGACTCAGTACAACACTCACGTTGGCGGTGAGGATGATCTGTGCCTTGTCGTTGTGTGCGTTGATATCGAAGTCCACGTGATTCAACAATCTTGTCAGCCCCTGCATGAACTCCTTGGGAGTATCGTATTGGCCTTCTGGGAGGGTGAGTCGGGTGTCTTTTCCTTCGTAGGTCACCTCGTACTACACTTTATTGGCTCGCACGTTGTACCACGAGTAAGGGTATTGGATATCCACGAGGCCACATTCCCATCGTCCAGGTAAATGCAACGGTTGCGGTAACTGGGTGACGTACTTGGCCAAGGTGTTGTCAGGAAACACATCCAGCGAACTGTTACTGGGTAGGGTGAGGTAAAACATGGCGACTGAGCTTTCCTCCTGCTGCTGTTGGTTTTAATAGGTGTTCCAGGCCTTGGGCGGTTGTGTCCGGCGTCGTGTTCGTCGCGGTGACTTGCTACGTGTCACGGCTCTGGAGATGTGGGGTGTCTTGATCAGGGGTGGTTTTTTAAAGGCGTGAAAAGAAGGTGCCCGTCGTGGTGGTGTTTTGGGGTGTGACTCCGGTTCCCACTCGGCTTCCCAAGAAGGTAGTGGGCCACTCGGCGATTGCTGGGTCCGCTGCATCCAGGCCCAGCGCTGGGGGTTCCCCACCAATTCCTGTGGTACATGCATGTCTTTCAAGCCTTGAGCGAAGACCTCCCATCCTCGAGGATCCGTGTGCGACCTGCGTTGACGCATCAGGTCATTCACTAAATCCGTCATGTGGGTACCGGGGACCACCTGATTCTGTACCAGTAGTTCGCCTTTATCATTCCAAGTCATGTTAGGATTCTGTTTCATCCGTTGTAATACCAGGCGAGCTTGTTTCTTGAACGATGCAGGTACAGTCTTCAGGACTTCGTCTTCCACCCACTGTGGGGCTGTGGGCGGTATCCCTGGTAATGGCGGCTGTTGAAGCGGTGCTGAGGTCGGCGGTGTGTCGCGTGGTGGTGGTGGTGATGCTGGGGTAGAGAGGGTTTTGTATTAGTCCATGAACGTCATGTACCGTTGAAGCGTCTCATTGTACCGTTGTATTTTCTCACTGTCGCTTAATCCCGGTCTCTGTAAGATCTGTTGCATCTCTCCATCGAGGGTGTTTATGGTCTTCACCGTAGGTGGGACAGGGTAGGGCGATTGAAGGTTTTGAAGGAACCGTGGTTCGACGAGGACCATTTTTTTCTTGTGGTTCATTGTCGGCCGAAGAGTCCACCCAATACTGGACCCAATACGGAAGCAGCCAACGGTGCTAAGATGGCCCCGAGAAAGCTACTTTTCTGTAACACCTTTTTCTTTTGTGTTTGAGAGACTCGCTTCTGGACTAGGGTTCGGAGACCTGTCTTATGCTTGGTCAACTTGGTCTTCTGAGCCGGAGTCAGTGGTACGTTGCATTTTAACAGGTTGTACCCGATCTCGCACAGACAGGGTACAAGGTCAGGGTCCGCACCGCATACCATGGTTCGGACCAACTCGGGTGGGGCCGTCTTCAATACACGGAGCGTCGGGGCGTGCTTCCGTACTCGGGCAGACATCATGTACAACTAATGCTAGAACCCACAACTCTGCTCTTTTTATCTACCTCAGAGAACAGAGACAAAGTCAACCATGCTGTGGTATTAATTCTTTTTATTATGCCCATCATCAAACACACACACTCCAGCTGGGAGAGCCACTGTGGGTGTGTTTACATTATTTTTGCATGTACACGTGGTGGGTCTCTCCGGGAAAGATGCCGGTCCGTAGTCGAAGGTGGTCGGGGGTGGCTTGCTTGAGGTCGAAGAGCATATACCCGTGCTGAGGGGTTGTGGCATCTTTAAAGGCTTCCAACGCAAACGGTGTGCGGCCGAGATACATCTGTCTCGCCAGGTGCAGCACTTGAGTGGTATCTATCGGGGTTTTGAAGACCACTAGGTAGTGGGCATTTAAGCTGATGTTCCGATGTTCTTTGTTTTTACTGAACAGATTCTGCACAATGTAGATGATGCTGAGCCGTCGATGATGGCTGCCTTTGGTAAAGAGTTGGGTGACGCGCGCATCCGTCTCTGCCATGAGATCATCCAGAACCACCACGGTGTCCGGTTCCAAAGCGGCCAGGTTGGGTATGCCTTCCACGAACGTGATGTGGATAATCGCTATATAAATGACGCAGTGAAGGATATATATCCACCTTCACTGGATTTGAAGGAAACTACAGATAGCCCTACAGGCACATCATATTTAGATCTCTATCTCTATAAAAATGAAGCGGGCATTCTCTCTCTTCGACTTTATGACAATTTCGACATCGTAAACTATCCCTTTCTGGACAGTAATATTCCAGTGGGACCTGCATATGGCGTATACATATCTCGCTTAGTAGCATTTGCTAGATCCTGTGTTAAATGTGAAGATTTTAATCAACGTCACAAAACATTGTTGCAGAAACTTATAAAACAGGGCTATTCCACCAAGCGCCTCCGCTCAAAGTTTCTCAAATTTGGCGATACATATCGCATGCTGATAGCAAAATACGAAAGTAGCGTGCAAGATCTATGGCGTTACGTTTCGTAACTTGTGTCTAATTCCGCTTAACCCGGGGCTAGGGGCCGTATGAACCCATGTACTTCAAGATCCTCATGGTACTCATATGAACAGTCACAATCAAAGCGTGACTGAGATACATCATTCTTTAGATGACGACTTTACTACGAATATTATGGATTAAGAATACTGATCAGCGATACGGATTTGATATTTTTGGAACATCATGATGTTTTGCCGGCATCATTGAAAACTGTTGACCGCTTCTCTCTTGCAGGAAACAAGCCTAAGTTTATGTATACCATGATTGTCTTTTTGAATTTGGTGCTAATACTGTTATATGGAATATGGAATAGGTCTTTGGATTATGGACGCGGATATTCTCTAATGGACGACGGCTGGACTAGACGCTAGTAATTGCTGCATACGCTGCCTGCCATTCTCCGTAACACCACACGACTCGGGCAATGGGTGGGGTGATCATGCTGTCGGCGTGTTGAAGGAGCTTCCTGACGAAGTGCGTTTTGCCGGAGCCCGTCGGTCCTGCGATGACGCAAGTGAAGGGATGCTGCCACAGAGGGTCCATGGTTGGAGGTGTATCCGCTGTCGTGGTAACCCGCTCTTGTAAATTTGGTACGAGTGAACTGGAGTGGTGGTGGGTACAACGTCGGTCGTCTTTGTCTGTTCACTGTGAGTGATGAAAGCCGGTGGGTTTTCAGACGTAGTGGGTGTACTTGGTGTAGGTGTGGAGCTCGGTGTGGAGCTCGATGTGGCTTGTACACGTGGTGTGGTGGTGGTGATGATTGGGCTCGATACGGAGGTGACTGGTGCTATCTGTAGACTGGTTTGACTCACACCTGGAGTTCTAAGTTGGTTAAGAAGAGTGCTGACATACGCTACGTCGTAAAACACACCTCCGTACAACAAACTCAGCAGGGTTAGCGATATCACCACAAAGCCCACTTGCGCTTTGCGCGTTTTGGGAGACGCTGTGTTCAGAGGCAGCTGCTGTTTGTCCATAGCACCGTGGTCGAACATGGAATGAAGGATGACGGCAGTGGTGTCTGGCTTTATAGTCGTTTCATCTGGTTAGCCGCGACCCAGGAATTGAAGGAACTGGGCCAGCCTTGCCATTTGACGAAATGAAAGAGTTTGCCACGTAGACGTTCCGTTTTCAAAATCTGTTCCACCGTGTAGTAGTCTTGCTTTGTTTTTACGACAGGCTGTAATTCCGTCTCGTAAAACGTCCCTAGCAACGGTTCCCCTTGAAGATCTTCCAGTTCATAGACTCGCTGCTGTCGGGGTAGGCGCCGTTTAATCAGGAAGTGCGCATCGCTCCAGTTGGGCAAGTAACTTTTCTCAAATTGACCTTTGACTTTACTGATCCGTACAGGGTCCCCGACCTTGTACACCTCCTTCGTCGTTCACTGCGATTGCCTGGGGTACAAGACACGCCGGACTTGGGCTTCATTGCGTTGGGTCACGGTAATGGGGGCTCTCTCTATACTCCGGTGATAGGCTCGATTGTAACCACTCACAAGTTTCGGGAGAACATCGATGTACCGTCTTGTATTCTTATAGGTGAAATATTTATACATGCGACCTTTGAATGTCCTGTTGAACCTTTCCACCACGGAAGCCTTGGTCTCGTTGTACGTATGGAAGAAAAACACCTTCTGGGCTTTCAGAAACTGTTGGAACGGTCTGTTGAGGAATTCCGTGCCTTCGTCGGTATACAAGGGTTTGCGCCCGGTCTTGAAGATGTCCTTGAACGCCGCTATGAGATTCGCCCCCGTTTTCGTCCGGATGGGTACCACCCACGCATACTTCGACAGGATATCGATGCACGTCAAGATATACCGATTTCCATCGTTGTGTTTGGCAAAGGCGCTCATATCGACCAAATCCGCTTGCCATTGGGCATCTAGTCCTCCCACGATGACCCGGTTCCGTAGAAAATGGCGACGGGCAGCTCGATGTAAGGTATAGGTGTCTTGTTTTCTTAACCAATCACGGACTTGGGCACGTTGTATCTCCTGGGGTTTGGCCGCTCGATAGAGAGCCGACAATGCAGTATAGGCCGCCGAACTGTCGGAACTGTAGTATAAGTTATCCAACACCTTCTCCCAGCTCTTCATGGTGACAAATGGATATGGACCCTGGCTCTATCGTTTATTTATAACGGGTATATCTTGGTCCGGAGTTTCTTCTTTGGCTTCTGCCAGCACAGTGTCCATGGTAAATGACCAGTCCAACTCGTCTGATGACCACTTGATAAGCAGTTGATCCACATCTGCCACGGCATCTTCCAATGCAGACCATAGAACAGGGTGAAGGGTAAAATGCATTGTACCCCCATCTAGCCGAGCCAATTGAGCAAAGAAAGGGCTCAATTGGGTTCTAACGCCGCTTCTCTCAGGGCACGAGCCCACTCCAACTGCACAGCTGACCACTCGTCCGGTGTAAACAGCTGGTCCACGATAGGCACCACTTTCTCGAAGGCTGTCCACAGATCGGGGTCCAGGGTGAAGCCTCGCGTAGGGTCTTGATAACGGCCCAGGCGTGGGAAGAATGGTCCACGGTGTACGAAGATGGCATTGTCTATGTGGATGAGGTTTCCGTCAAGCTCACCACTCAACACCCGTTTAAATTTGGTCCAGCCGTCACGGTGTAGCGTAACCGTATTCGATACGGTCTCAGCGCGCGACCAGCAAACATCTCCACGGTCTTCAACGAGGGTGACTTTATCTTCATAGACGTGTAATCCAACCCGGGGTGTAAGGGGAAGGATGGCTCGTAGGACTGGTGACATGGTTGACCCAATGACGAACGGTGAATGACACACACTCTGACTGTCTCTCGTATTTATTGTCAGGTCTCTCGGTGACATGGTTGACGCAGTGACGATCGGTAAATGACGCACACTGTGACTGACCCTCGTATTTATGGTGAGGTCCCG
The DNA here is from genome assembly GCA_036873755.1 of Hanleya hanleyi. Classification (NCBI taxonomy): domain Eukaryota; kingdom Metazoa; phylum Mollusca; class Polyplacophora; order Lepidopleurida; family Hanleyidae; genus Hanleya; species Hanleya hanleyi. The sequence continues at coordinate 134,934 of JAVTVY010051934.1, forward strand.
CTGTCAATGCCACAGCGTCAGGGTCAATAGGGCACAGACCATTACTAGACCAACCAGCCGTAGCTGGTTCCGGCGTGAGCGCTCGTGGTCCATAGCCCGGGCATCAAGGATGGCTGTCATAGTCCAGTAGTGGTGAGTAATAGCACACCTCTCCATCGAGTGCACTCTGTCGAGGACCGCTTCTGTAAACTCTTTCAGGATCTGGCGTCGCCCGTCGTTGTCGTCACCATCTACAAGCATGGACCGAACCACTGCTCGGTAACCCGGGAGTGAATTAATCACGGTGGCATGCTGTAAAATGCGAGTGGCATAGGGCTGGCCCTCCGTCATGGATCTGCGGCCGTAGAAATGAAGGTGTGAGGCGCAGAGAGACGTGTTTTATAGACCATGTCACACATGCGCACCTATACGTAGCTCTACGGGCTTAGTCCGTGATACGTACTATTCTGATTGGTTAGTCCAAAAAAGAAAAGAGAGCAACAACAACAAAGATTACAGGTCAATCCTTTTCTTATGCGTGAATCGGGCGTGACCTGGGTAGGAAACATGATAGGAATGCATGTACTGATCTGTCTGTGGGGTTCCCCCCCAGAATTTCGCTGACGTCCGTGTCTTTCATCCGGGTATGTATGAGGGTCTGGGTGAATGGGGCGTGACCTGGGAACATGATAGGAATGCATGTACTGACCTGTCTGTGGGTTTTGTTTCTATGTATGAGGGTCTGGGTGAATGGAGCGTGACCTGGGGAACATGATGGTTTTTTTCTATGTATGAGGGTCTGGGTGAATAGGGCGTGACCTGGGAACATGATAGGAATGCATGTACTGACCTGTCTGTGGGGGTATTCCGTCCAGAATTTCGCTGACGTCCGCGCCTGCATCTGGGTATGTATGAGGGTCTGGGTGAATGGGGCGTGACCTTGGAACATGATAGGAATGCATGTACTGACCTGTCTGTGTGGTTTTTCCCGCCAGAATTTCGCTGACGTCCGCTCCCGCTTCCGGGTATGTATGATGGTCTTGAGGGGGCGGCTGTATGTGGTGAGTTATATGGGGTTTTTTCCGGTGACGGCCGCGCCTGCATCCGGGCACTTCTATGTAGGTGAATAAAAGTGAGAATTTTTAGGGGATTGCTGCATTCATTCACCTGCTTGACCAGCCGGAACCTGCCTCATCAGCCTGAACCTGCCTGACCAGCCTGAGCCTGCCTGACCAGCCTGAGCCTATCTGACGAGAGGAGCTACTTGCCTGAGCCTCACCAGTGCAACCTCACCAGCCTGATGTTCACTTGCACAACTTGCCAGAAGCAGTTTACTCGTCTAGATAATTTACGACGCCACGAGACCTCCACCCACAACGATGCACGGTATACTTGTATAACCTGCGCACGGTCATTCAATCGGGAGGATAATTTACTGCGCCACGAAGGCTCATTCCACGAGGGGACTACGGAACAACTTAACGATTGGGACGACAAACGACCCAGTCAGTTAAGACGGCATCAGCGTTTGATTCATACCCCGTTTCTACGGTTTGGGCGACAACTTCCCACTAAAGAGGCACCCAGGAGGGTCAGACCCAGTGAAGATGAACCCGTAGAGACGAATGCCACTAGTGATGCGATCACAGAGAGCCCGACTATACCCACAGTTCAGAAGAGCCTAGATATCCAGCCAGTCCCTAGCATTACTGTTGCCAGTCATACGCCTGACGACATCGAACATTTTCTGGAAGATGCAGTGGATGTTCCTAGCGATCTGTTACAGGACGCCCATCCAGTGAGTGACATTTATCGGCGCCAATGGCCCATAATACGGCACGTTTTCCACCGTGATCGCCCCATTCCAGATATCTACAATTTCCCACTGACCGACCTCACCCGTCTACGCAGCTACGTGGAAGCCATCTTCAATGACCAAGCTACGGTCTTCAAATCGAATGTCGCTTTCGGGTACATCTTACGTCACAAAGAGATGGACCAGTTACGGTATTATTATGCCAGTAATAACAGCCATGTATTTGACCAGCCGTTCACCATCATTAACCGGGCGTCGCTAGAGACGATGCTGGAGAAACTGGACACCGTGGATCCATTGAGATGGGCACATCGTCAACGCCCCAACACACAATGGGTCGTAGAAAGGGTCACCAATGCTACGTTCTTCGTTACCAAGCTGACCGACCACCCCCATCGGCTGAATGCGTCAACCTTGCACTGATGCGATCGTTGACTTGAGTTCAGTAAACACAGTAAACACTTGTGACGGTGCGTTAAATAATAAAACATGGTGTTTGATATTTCAATTTGTTTTGCTATGAACATACTAAACATACCCAGGGCGGCTCCCCCAGCCTGGGTATGATGTAACATTGGGGATAATAAACTGTATAAACATTGCTGAACTTGCTGTTATTCACGACAACCGCTTTCCGCTATACTTGGATGAAATATATACCCCGATGTGATATAGTGCCCTTGCACACTTCCGGATAACCCGCGCGCGCGCTCACTCGGCCGGATAACCTCGCGCGCGCTGCGGCCGGGCCGGGCCGGGGAAAACCCGGATGTTGAAGAGGTCCCGGATGTTGAAAAGAACCCGGATGTTGAAAAGAACCCGGATGTTGAAGAGGTCCCGGATGTTCTAGTACATGCATTCCATACGTCTAAGGAAAAAACTAGAACTCTTCTGTGTTCGGAGGTCATTCTCAAAACCGGAAATGACGTCACACACCACCCACCAAACCACGTGACCTGCGCAGCAGAATGTTGAACACGAACGACACACTAGTCCAGGCGGATGCCTCCTCACATAGGCTTCACATTGATACCTCACTCGATCCAATCGGCCCACTAGGGACCCACCTAGACCCAACACGTCTATTTCCATACGCTTTTCCCACAATTCCCTGCCTGCGCATGCGCAGAACGTCGAACACGAACGACACACTAGTCCAGGCGGATGCTCCTTTACGAATGCTTCACGACTCCATCGGCCCATTAGTGGCCCACCTAGGCCCCAAAACGTCTATTTCCATACACTTTCTCTACTGCGCATTCGCAGAATGACGCCAGTTCCACGTCACACCCAGCCCGTTGGAGACTCCCTCACGTATGCTTTACATTGATACCTCACTCGACCCGATTGGTCCATTAGCGGTCCCTACAGATTGCCGAACAATCTCACGAAAACCCACGGTTTTGGGACTATTTTGGGTCCGCGGAGGCAGATCGCATCACCGCCAGACCGCATCACCGCGGAGGAATCCATGCCCCCTAGGTCACGCCCTATTCATCCAGACCGGAAATGACGCCATACACTTGCGCAGAACACTCCTGCGCACACCTCCTCATGACCTCCTAATTTCTGCGCACACCACTTTCTCGCGCATGCGCACTGACACCAATGTGCGTCGAAATCAGTTTTCCTTACTACTCTGGCGGTCAAGAGAAAATGTTCGTAGTGTGAGGTTACCACGAACAAAAACACGAACAAACTGTTCTGTTCTAATACAACAAAATGTTCGTAGTGTGAGTTGGGCTTATGTGATAAAGAATCATTGATACCAGATTCATTTAATTATCTCACACCGAGTAAGGCGTTGATCTGTCCGAGCTCGAGAGATTTGCCATCGAAAGTTTTGCTGACTCGGCCCTCAAGCAGCGCGTGAAGTTTCAGCCGAGAGAAGAGCTCTGCCGATTGATTTTGATGTATCCTGAAAATTCTGGAGGATTTTCCATTGCAAGAGATATGATACACTCTGTCGAGTTGCCAAGCAGGTCTTTAGTCCCATATTTCAACATAAGTTAGCTAAAACAGGTGCAACGCCTAATGTGAAGAGCAGGAGTGTATATCGATGGCAGCTGTCGTCATTGCAATGTTGCGATTACAACACGTGCGCCCTCCATGAATTTAATACGATTGCCACGCCCTTGGATATACAGTCGCAAACTAGGTGAAAAAGAGAAATGGTGTAAATAAAATATTGAAAGTCTGAAGTCCAGAGTAATTCTCATTTAGAGTTATTTACTATAGAGCAGATGGCGCGTTATCCTATCCACCCCATCAAAATCGTGTTTGGAATTGGTCCATTTTGGAATATAGTCACGTGAGTAAGGGTAGTATATCGTTCAATATAGAGCAGAAACCTTCCTATGCTTTCAATGCTAAAGAACAGGCAGATGGTCTATATGATCACGTGATACTCCATGGAATTGACGCATTCAATGAAATGCATGGGTTTCGCTCTTCTACCATAAATAGTTGTAAAATCTTCTACAAAACCCTTGTATAAGTATATATTTTTAAAATGGGCATACTCGTGCCATCATTTGAGGAGACAAGAGAGCTATGAAAATTTGAAAGGAAAGACGCCCAATCCTCCTTCAACCTCCTTCAACTTTTTCTGAAAACATTCTTAAAATTCGACCCACCTCCCAGGAAAAACGTACGAAATGATTTTCGTGGCATACATCTTAAAGTGTTGCCCGTTCGGTGAAAATACCGGGATAGACCTACTCGTTTGTTTGTAATATTTAATCGCCACCAATGAATCATTATTTCCGTGCCTCCCAAAATTGCGGATTTTGACCTACCGAACCCTGTAGTGGAGCGTAGGAGTGATCAACCGGCCATTCGTGTATGCTCGATTGGTCACTGGTAACGTCCAACATGAAGATATTAAAGATATCAGTTTGTACAAAAGAATAATAGGTTCTCACATGAGTTCATTTCTGGACGACTTTTCCCACACGAGTTTGAGAAAAATGTGCCCTACACGAGCTTTAGCGAGTTTAGGGCACATTTTTCTCAAACGAGTGTGGAAAAAATCGTCTAGAAATGAACGAGTGTGAGAGCTTTTTTCTCATATAACATATCAGAGAAGCTAAAATAAAGACTGACGTCCCATTTTCAACCGACGATGTTGTAAGCGCAAAACCAGGTCAAGCGCGCAATACTAGGCCTACTATTGGGCACTTTGGTGCATGAATGAGCCGAATCATACCCAGGCTACAAGCGCTGAATAAAAGAGAATAAGATTTTTATAAGTAATACACTACTTTAATGACACCGAAATTGATTTCAAAACACATGTTTACATTCGGCATATACTGTAGCGTGAAAGTTCACTCAGTGCTAGTCGACTGACACTAAACAGTAACATTGTAACAAGCAGACGATGAAAATAGTGCGTGACGTAACGGCATGACGTCAGCTCATGGTAGACGATTTTTCTACAATGGCTTTCTCCTATAGGAAACGGTCATGTTATATGAGAAGAAGAATTATCATGCTGTGAAAAACGGGCGACTTTCCTTAGAGAGGGACCACTTTGTGCGAAATCATGGGAAGTGTGGGCGGCACCTATACAACAGGCGTACATCCAAATGCGCCCCCACATCTGATAATCAGTCACGGCTATCTATGAGCAGTATAAGCCGGCTGCCGCTTGGAATGAAAGGCAAACCCACATATAGATCCAGCATGAAGGCCAATCATGAAGGTCATGCGTCACTTGGAAGACGATATGGGGTTATCGTCCGCAAAGTTCCTGGAAAATGCGGTCAAAATGCACAAACAGCTGTTCCAGGGCATGTTGACGTTACAGTATCCTGGACCGCCCGAAGACACTTAGGACAAACGGGCGAGGGACAAGAGCGACCATGGCCGAAAATTGACACAACACAAATGGTGGCTTCTCATCGGACCAGAGCAGCCGAGAATACTGTGACAGAGTAAGTTTTAAATGTTTTGTGTGACAGAGGTCATTAATTGCCCATTTATAAAGTTGAGCAATATGATTCCATCGGGTTTTAAATATTTATTATCGTATCGTATTCGGCATCGGACAGTGTGAACTCGGGATACGTAGTGACACGGGATTCCCTTTCACTTGCCTGTTTGAATCTTATCGGATAGCTCACGGAATAGTCGCGGAAATCTCCAGACAAGTTGCACTCAATGACATTTGGAGGGGGAAACTCATGAAAAGTGCAATTTGAGGGAGAATTTGCCCTTTCTCTACTACGCCGCACCTCTTGGCTGCAAGAGGCGATCGAATGACTAAGAACCAATGGCTGCCTCCCAAATCTAGCCAAATGTGATATTTGGAAAGCCATTTGAACCCACTTAACACAGGGCCACCAGTGATTCTCTGTTGTAAGAACCAACAGTGATTCTGTGATGTAAGAACCGCCAGTGATTCTTTGATGTAAGGACCGCCAGTGATTTCTCTGATGTAAGGACCACCAGAGATTCTCTTATGCAAGGACCACCAGTGATTCTCTGGTGTAAGGACCACTAGTGATTTCTCTAATGTAAGGGTCCCCCACCAGCGATTCTCTGATGAAAGGGTCACCAGTGATTCTCTGATGTAAGGACCACCAGTGGTTCTCTGATGTAATCACCAACAGTGATTCTCTGATGTAATCACCGCCAGTGATTCTCTAATTAAGACACATATAAGGGAAGTGGGAAGAGGTGTCGACATACTGACAGAGCCATATGACTTCACAGTATAGTCTTCTGGTTAACCTATCCTAAAGCACATGCCAAGAATCTAACGATTCGTGATATGTGTTGTATCTCAGGTACGGTTTTATTGTACCTTTTCATGTGGCAACTTGGATGATATGACCACACGGCCCCTAGCACCGGCATAAGCGGTATTAGATACAAATCTAGATAGCCCTGTTGGAAATGCTCTGACAACTCGTATATTGGTAATTGGTGAGCTGTTTCGCTGTGACAACTCGTACACTGGGGAATGGTGAGCTGTATCATGGTGAGATGAAAATGAAGGCATTTAACACGAAAGACTAGTCTGTAAGGCCCGATGTCGACCCAGGATCAACTTCCCACAAATGCCAACATATATCTGTACAGGGGGCGGGCCTCGGGGACGAAACGTCCACCAGCAGAATCTCGCCATATAAAGGTAAAAATTACAACACATATAAGGGAAGTGGGAAGAGGTGTCGATATACTGACAGAGCCATATGACTTCACAGTATGGTCTTCTTCCCTAGTATAAGACCGCCAGTGATTCTCTGATGTAAGGACCGCCAGTCATTCTTTGATGTAAGGGCCATCAGTGATTCTCTGATGTAAGGACCACCAGTGATTCACTGATGTAATCACCGCCAGTGATTCTCTGATATAAGGGCCATCAGTGATTATCTGATGTAAGGACCACCAGTGGTTCTCTGATGTAATCACCGCCAGTGATTCTCTGATGTAAGGACCACCAGTAGTTCTCTGATATAATGGCCACCAGTGATTCTTTGATGTAAGGACCGCCAATAATTCTCTGATGTAAGGACCACCAGAGATTCCCTGATGCAAGGACCACCAGTGATTCTCTGGTGTAAGGACCACCAGGGATTTCTCTGATGTAAGGACGCCCCCCCGCCCTGCGATTCTCTGATGAAAGAGCCACCAGTGATTCTCTGATGTAAGGGCCACCAGTTATTCTCTGGTGTAAGGACCCCAGTGATTCTCTGATGTAAGGACCCCCAGTGATTTTCTGATGTAAGGACCCCCAGTGATTCTCTGATGTAAGGACCACCAGTGATTTCTCTGATGTAAGGACGCCCTCCCCCCCCCGCCCTGCGATTCTTTGATGAAAGAGCCATCAGTGATTCTCTGATGTAAGGGCCACCAGTGATTCTCTGGTGTAAGGATCCCAATGATTCTCTGATGTAAGGACCCCCAGTGGTTTTCTGATGTAAGGACCCCAGTCATTCTCTGAAGTAAGGACCACCAGTGATTCTCTGATGTAAGGATCCCAGTGATTCTCTGGTGTAAGGACCCCCAGTGACTATCTGATGTAAAGACCACAAGTGATTCTCTGTTGTAAGAACCACCAGTGATTCTGTGATGTAAGAACCGCCAGCGATTCCCTGGTATAAGACCGCCAGTGATTCTCTGATGTAAGGACCGCCAACCATTCTTTGATGTAAGGACCGCCAGTGATTCTCTGATGTAAGGACAACCAGAGATTCTCTGATGCAAGGACCACCAGTGATTCTCTGGTGTAAGGACCACCAGTGATTTCTCTGATGTAAGGGCCCCGCCACCAGCGATTCTTTGATGAAAGGGCCACCTGTGATTCCCTGATGGAAGAACCACCAGTGATTCCCTGATGTAATCACCGCCAGTGACTCTCTGATGTAAGGACCACCAATGAATCTCTGATGTAAACACCACCAGTGATTCTCTGATGAAACGACCACCAGTGATTCTCTGATGTAATCACCGCCAGTGATTCTCTGATGTAAGAGCCATCAATGATTCTCTGATGTAAGAACCACCAGTGATTCTCTGATGTAATCACCGCCAGTGATTCTCTGATGTAAGGGCAATCAGTGATTGTCTGATGTAAGGTCCACCAGTGGTTCTCTGACGTAATCACCGCCAGTGATTCTCTGATGTAAGGACTACCAGCGGTTCTCTGACGTAATCACCGCCAGTGGTTCTCTGATGTAAGGACCACAAGTGATTGTCTGATGTAAGGACCACCAGTGATTCTCTGATATAATGACCACCAGTGATTCTTTGATGTAACGACCGCCAATGATTCTCTGATGTAAGGACCATCAGAGATTCTCTGATACAAAGACCACCAGTGATTCTCTGGTGTAAGGACCACCAGTGATTTCTCTGATGTAAGGACCCCCCCTAGCGATTCTCTCATGAAAGGTCCACCAGTGATTCTCTGATATAAGGGCCACCAGTGATTTTCTGATATAAGGACCCAAGTGATTCTCTGATGTAAGGGCCACCAGTGATTCTCTGATGTAAGGACCCCCCCAGTGATTCTCTGGTGTAAGGACCCCTAGTGACTCTCTGATGTAAAGACCACCACTGACTGATGTAAGGACCACGAGTCACTCTCTGATATAAGGACCACCAGTGACTGTCTGATATAAGGACCACCAGTGACTGTGTGATGTAAAGACCACCAGTCACTCTCTGATATAAGGACCACCAGTGACTGTGTGATGTAGGGACCACCAGTGACTGTGTGATGTGAGGACCACCAGTGAGTCCCTGATATAAGGACCACCAGTGACTCTGTGATGTAAGGACCACCAATCACTCTCTGATATAAGGACCACCAGTGACTGTGTGATGTAAGGACCACCAGCCACTCTCTGATATAAGGACCACCAGTGACTGTGTGATATAAGGACCACCAGTGACTGTGTGATTTAAGGACCACCAGTGACTCTCTGATATAAGGACCACCGGTGACTGTGTGATGTCAGGACCACCAGTGACTCTCTGATATAAGGACCACCAGTGACTGTGTGATGTAAGGACCACCAGTGACTGTGTGATGTCAGGACCACCAGTGACTCTCTGATATAAGGACCACCAGTGACTGTGTGATGTAAGGACCACCAGTCACTCTCTGATATATGGACCACCAGTGACTGTGTGATGTAAGGACCACCAGTCACTCTCTGATATAAGGACCACCAGTGACTGTGTGATGTAAGGACCACCAGTGACTGTATGATTTAAGAACCACCAGTGACTCTCTGATATAAAGACCACCAGTGACTGTGTGATGTAAGGACATCAGAAAATCACTGAGGTCCTTACATCAGAGAATCACTGGTGGCTCTTTCTTCAGAGAATCACAGGGCAGGGGGGGGCGTCCTTACGTCAGAGAAATCACTGGTGGTCCTTACATCAGGGAATCACTGGGGTCCTTATATCTGAGAATTACTGGTGGCCCTTACATCAGAGAATCACTGGTGGCCCTTTCATCAGAGAATCACTGGGGTCCTTACACCAGAGAATCACTGGTGGCCCTTACAAGAACCACCAGTGACTATGTGACGTAAGAACCACCAGTGACTATGTGATGTAAGGACCACCAGTGATTCTCTAATGTAAGGACTACCAGTCACTCTGATATAAGGACCACCAGTGACTGTGTGATGTAAAGACCACCAGTGACACTGTGATGTAAGGACCACCATTGACTATCTGACGTAAGGACCACCAGTGATTATCTGATGTAAGGACCACCAGTCACTCTGATATAAGGACCACCAGTGACTATGTGATGTAAGGACCACCAGTGACTATCTGATGTAAGGAACACCAGTCACTCTGATATAAGGACCACCAGTGACTATCTGATGTAAAGACCACTAGTGACTCTCTGATATAAGGACCACCAGTGACTATGTGATGTAAAGACCACTAGTGACTCTCAGATGTAAGGACCACCGGTGACTATCTGATGTAAAGACCACAAATGATTCCCTGTTGTAAGAACCACCAGTGATTCTGTGATGTAAGAACCGCCAGCGATTCCCTGGTATAAGACCGCCAGTGATTCTCTGATGTCAGGACCCCCAACCATTCTCTGATGTATGGACCGCCAGTGATTCGCTGATGTAAGGACAACCAGAGATTCTCTGATGCAAGGACCACCAGTGATTCTCTGGTGTAAGGACCACCAGTGATTTCTCTGATGTAAGGGCCCGCCACCAGTGATTCTCTGATGAAAGGGCCACCTGTGATTCCCTGATGGAAGAACCACCAGTGATTCTCTGATGTAATCACCGCCAGTGATTCTCTGATGTAAGGGCCACCAGTGATTCTCTGATGTAATCACCGCCAGTGATTCTCTGGTGTAAGAGCCATCAGTGATTCTCTGATGTAAGGACCACCAGTGATTCTCTGATGCAAGGACCACCAGTGATTCTCTGGTGTAAGGACCACCAGTGATTTCTCTGATGTAAGGGCCCCGCCACCAGCGATTCTCTGATGAAAGGGCCACCTGTGATTCCCTGATGGAAGGACCCCCAATGATTCTCTGATGTAATCACCACCAGTGATTCTCTGATGAAACGACCACCAGTGATTCTCTGATGTAATCACCGCCAGTGATTCTCTGATGTAAGAGCCATCAGTGATTCTCTGATGTAAGGACCAGCAGTGATTCTCTGATGTAATCACCGCCAGTGATTCTCTGATGTAACGGCAATCAGTGATTGTCTGATGTAAGGTCCACAGTTGTTCTCTGACGTAATCACCGCCAGTGATTCTCTGATGTAAGTACCACCAGTGGTTATCTGACGTAATCACCGCCAGTGGCTCTCTGATGTAAGGACCACAAGTGATTGTCTGATGTAAGGACCACCAGTGATTCTCTGGTATAATGACCACCAGTGATTCTTTGATGTAACGACCGCCAGTGATTCTCTGATGTAAGGACCATCAGAGATTCTCTGATGCAAGGACCACCAGTGATTCTCTGGTGTAAGGACCACCAGTGATTTCTCTGATGTAAGGACCCCCCCTAGCGATTCTCTGATGAAAGGTCCACCAGTGATTCTCTGATGTAAGGGCCACCAGTGATTTTCTGATATAAGGACCCAAGTGATTCTCTGATGTAAGGACCCCCAGTGATTCTCTGGTGTAAGGACCCCTAGTGACTCTCTGATGTAAAGACCACCAGTGACTGATGTAAGGACCACGAGTCACTCTCTGATATAAGGACCATCAGTGACTGTGTGATGTAAGGACCACCAGTGACTCTCTGATATAAGGACCACCAGTGACTGTGTGATGTAAGGGTGCACTCCAGGGATACTTCCATTCAGCATGGAACAGAATATGGGTCCGTTTTTCGGCCACCAGTTGTCGTAAAACCTTCAACCCAAATCACTTATATGTATATATTTTCTGAAAGAGCATGATGAAACTATTATTTTAAGATATAACATTGCTATGTTACAGAAAAATTAAACTCGAACAGTCTCCTCCATGCTTGCTTCATTCTTCCTAGACAACCCCTAAAAATGTCGAAAAATGGTCAAATTCGGCTCAATTTCCAGAAAAATCTGTAAGAGCGATTTCAATTAAACTTCTTAATCACGTTCCCTGGTCCGGTCTCAACTTAACAAGGCAAACAAAAGTGGGGGTCAACCTGCCCGTTTTTTGTCGGATTTTCTTCCCGTAAATGAGTCCCAATTTTTATCCACAATCAAGGGACATAACTGAGGCAGGGCACAATTTACTCCATGATCCCGATCAGCGTGTAGACGAAGCCAGCAGTCGATCTGTACGTACTCGTTTGCAGCGTTGATAATGCTGAATAGGATGGTATTATAGATATAAGCTATTAAGAAGACAAGAGGAATTATGATGTAGCAGAACAAGGGCAATCTATCGTATTATGAAATTAGACCGGGGCCATTACTACGAAACTGTGGAAGGCCACCTAAAGACCACCAGTGACTCTCTGATATAAGGACCACCAGTGACTGTGTTATGTAAGGACCACCAGTGACTGTGTGATGTCAGGACCACCAGTGACTCTCTGATATAAGGACCACCAGTGACTATGTGATGTAAGGACCACCAGTCACTCTCTAATATAAGGACCACCAGTGACTGTGTGATGTAAGGACCACCAGTCACTCTCTGATATGAGGACCACCAGTGACTGTGTGATGTAAGGACCACCAGTGACTGTGTGATGAAAGGACCACCAGTGACTGTGTGATGTCAGGACCACTAGTGACTCTCTGATATATGGACCACCAGTGACTGTGTGATGTCAGGACCCCGAGTGACTCTCTGATATAAGGACCACCAGTCACTCTCTGATATAAGGACCACCAGTGACTGTGTGATGTGAGGACCACCAATCGCTCTCTGATATAAGGACCACCAGTGACTGTGTGATGTAAGGACCACCAGTGACTGTGTGATTTAAGGACCACCAGTCGCTCTCTGATGTAAGGACCACCAGTGACTGTGTGATGTAAGGACCACCAGTGACTCTCTGGTTATTAAGAACCACCAGTCACTCCATGATATAAGAACCACCAGTGACTGTGTGATGTAAGGACCACCAGTGGCTGTGTGATGTAAGGACCACCAGTGACTATCTGATGTAAGGACCACACAGTGTAAAGCCCACCAGTGATTCTCTAATGTAAGGACCACCAGTGACTATCTGATGTAAGGACCACCAGTGACTATCTGATGTAAGGACCACCAGTGACTGTGTGATGTAAAGTCCACCAGTGATTCTCTAATGTAAGGATCACCAGTGACTGTGTGATGTAAGGCCCACCAGTGAATGTGTGATGTAAGGACCACCAGTGACTCTCTGGTTATTAAGAACCACCAGTCACTCCATGATATAAGAACCACCAGTGACTGTGTGATGTAAGGACCACCAGTGACTGTGTGATGTAAGGACCACCAGTGACTGTGTGATGTAGGGACCACCAGTGACTATCTGATTAAGGACCACCAGTGACTGTGTGATGTAAAGCCCACCAGTGATTCTCTAATGTAAGGACCACCAGTGACTGTGTGATGTAAGGACCACCAGTGACTGTGTGATGTAAGGACCACCAGTGACTCTGGATATTAAGGGCCACCAGTCACTCCCTGACATAAGAACCACCAGTGACTGTGTGATGTAAGGACCACCAGTGACTATCTGATGTAAGGACCACCATTGACTGTGATGTAAGGACCACCAGTGACTATCTTATGTAAGGGCCACCAGTAACTGTGTGATGTAAGGGCCACCAGTGATTCTCTAATGTGAGGACCACCAGTGATTCTCTGATGTAATCACCGCCAGTGATTCTCTGATGTAATGGCAATCAGTGATTGTCTGATGTAAGGTCCACCAGTGGTTCGCTGACGTAATCACCACCAGTGATTCTCTGATGTAAGTACCACCAGTGGTTCTTTGACGTAATCACCGCCAGTGGTTCTCTGATGTAAGGAACACAAGTGATTGCCTGTTGTAAGTACCACCAGTGGTTACTGACGTAATCACCGCCAGTGGTTCTCTGATATAATGACCACCAGTGATTCTTTGATGTAACGACCGCCAATGATTCTCTGATGTAAGGACCATCAGAGATTCTCTGATGCAAGGACCATCAGTGATTCTCTGGTGTAAGGACCACCAGTGATTTCTCTGATGTAACGACCCCCACGTCTAGCGATTCTCTGATGAAGAGGTCCACCAGTGATTCTCTGACGTAATCACCGCCAGTAATTCTCTGATGTAAGGACCACCAGCGGTTCCCTGACGTCATTACCGCCAGTGGTTCTCTGATGTAAGGACCACAAGTGATTGTCTGATGTAAGGACCACCAGTGATTCTCTGATATAATGACCACCAGTTATTCTTTGATGTAACGACCGCCAATGATTCTCTGATGTAAGGACCATCAGAGATTCTCTGATGCAAGGACCACCAGTGATTCTCTGGTGCAAGGACCACCAGTGATTTCTCTGATGTAAGGACCCCCCCACCCCCTAGCGATTCTCTGATGAAAGGTCCACCAGTGATTCTCTGATGTAAGGGCCACCAGTGATTTTCTGATATAAGGACCCAAGTGATTCTCTGATGTAAGGGCCACCAGTGATTCTCTGATGTAAAGACCACCAGTGACTGATGTAAGGACCACGAGTCACTCTCTGATATAAGGACCACCAGTGACTGTGTGATGTAAGGACCACCAGTGACTCTCTGATATAAGGACCACCAGTGACTGTGTGATGTAAGGGTGCACTCCTGGGATACTTCCATTCAGCATGGAATAGAATATGGGTCCGTTTTTCGGCCACCAGTTGTCGTAAAACGTTCAACCCAAATCACTTATATGTATATAGTTTCTGAAAGAGCATGATGAAACTATTATTTTAAGATATAACACTGCTATGTTACAGAAAAATTAAACTCGAACAGTCTCCTCCATGCTTGCTTCATTTTTCCTGGAAAACCCCTAAATATGTCTAAAAATGGTCAAATTCGGCTCAATTTCCAGAAAAATCTGTAAGAGCGATTTCAATTAAACTTCTTACTCACGTTCCGTGGTCCGGTCTCAACTTAAAAAGGCAAACAAAAGTGGGGGTCAACCTGCCCGTTTTTTGTCGGATTTTCTTCCCGTAAATGAGTCCCGATTTTTATCCACAATCAAGGGGCATAACTGAGGCAGAACAAAATTTACTGCATGATCCCGATCAGCGTGTAGACGAAGCCAGCACTCGATCTGTACTCGTTTGCAGCGTTGATAATGCTGAATAGGATGGTATTATAGATATAAGCTATTAAGAAGACAAGAGGAATTATGATGCAGCAGAACAAGGGCAGTCTATCGTATTATGAAATTAGACCGGGG
This sequence comes from Hanleya hanleyi, assembly GCA_036873755.1. Classification (NCBI taxonomy): domain Eukaryota; kingdom Metazoa; phylum Mollusca; class Polyplacophora; order Lepidopleurida; family Hanleyidae; genus Hanleya; species Hanleya hanleyi. The sequence goes on from JAVTVY010051934.1 coordinate 150,117, forward strand.
CCATTACTAGGAAACTGTGGAGGGCCACCTAAAGACCACCAGTGACTCTCTGATATAAGCCCCACCATTGACTGTGTTATGTACGGACCACCAGTGACTGTGTGATGTCAGGACCACCAGTGACTCTCTGATATAAGGACCACCAGTGACTGTGTGATGTAAGGACCACCAGTCACTCTCTGATATAAGGACCACCAGTGACTGTGTGATGTAAGGACCACCAGTCACTCTCTGATATAAGGACCACAAGTGACTGTGTGATGTAAGGACCATCAGTGACTGTGTGATTTAAGGACTACAAGTGACTCTCTGATATAAGGACCACCAGTGACTGTGTGATGTAAGGACCACCAGTGCCTCTCTGATATAAGGACCACCAGTGACTGTGTGATGTAAGGACCACCAGTGACTGTGTGATGTCGGGACCCCCAGTGATTCTCTGATATAAGGACCACCAGTCACTCTATGATATAAGGACCACCAGTGACTGTGTGATGTGAGGACCACCAATCACTCTCTGATATAAGGACCACCAGTGACTGTATGATGTAAGGACCACCAGTGACTGTGTGATTTAAGGACCACCAGTGACTCTCTGATATAAAGACCACCAGTGGCTGTGTGATGTAAGGACCACCAGTCGCTCTCTGATATAAGGACCACCAGTGACTGTGTGATGTAAGGACCACCAGTGACTCTCTGGTTATTAAGAACCACCAGTCACTCCATGATATAAGAACCACCAGTGACTGTGTGATGTAAGGACCACCAGTGACTGTGTGATGTAAGGACCACCAGTGACTATCTGATGTAAGGACCACCATTGACTGTGTGATATAAAGCCCACCAGTGATTCTCTAATGTAAGGACCACCAGTGACTGTCTGATGTAAGGACCACCAGTGACGGTGTGATGTAAGGACCACCAGTGACTGGATATTAAGGGCCACCAGTCACTCTCTGACATAAGAACCACCTGTGATTGTGTGATGTAAGGCCCACCAGTGACTATCTGATGTAAGAACCACCAGTGACTGTGTGATGTAAGGACCACCAGTGACTATCTGATGTAAGGACCACCAGTGACTGTGTGATGTAAGGGCCACCAGTGATTCTCTAATGTGAGGACCACCAGTGATTCTCTGATGTAATCACCGCCAGTGATTCTCTGATGTAAGGACAATCAGTGATTGTCTGATGTAAGGTCCACCAGTGGTTCTCTGACGTCATCACCGCCAGTGATTCTCTGATGTAAGTACCACCAGAGGTTCTCTGACGCAATCACCGCCAGTGGTTCTCTGATGTAAGGACCACAAGTGATTGTCTGATTCAAGGGCCATCAGTCACTCTCTGACATAAGAACCACCAGTGACTGTGTGATGTAAGGATCACCAGTGCCTATCTGATGTAAGGACCACCAGTGACTGTGTGATGTAAGGACCACCAGTGACTGTGTGATTTAAGGACCACCAGTCGCTCTCTGATATAAGGACCACCAGTGACTGTGTGATGTAAGGACCACCAGTGACTCTCTGGTTATTAAGAACCACCAGTCACTCCATGATATAAGAACCACCAGTGACTGTGTGATGTAAGGACCACCAGTGACTGTGTGATGTAAGGACCACCAGTGACTATCTGATGTAAGGACCACCAGTGACTGTGTGATGTAAAGCCCACCAGTGATTCTCTAATGTAAGGACCACCAGTGACTATCTGATGTAAGGACCACCAGTGACTATCTGATGTAAGGACCACCAGTGACTGTGTGATGTAAAGTCCACCAGTGATTCTCTAATGTAAGGATCACCAGTGACTGTGTGATGTAAGGACCACCAGTGAATGTGTGATGTAAGGACCACCAGTGACTCTCTGGTTATTAAGAACCACCAGTCACTCCATGATATAAGAACCACCAGTGACTGTGTGATGTAAGGACCACCAGTGACTGTGTGATGTAAGGACCACCAGTGACTGTGTGATGTAGGGACCACCAGTGACTATCTGATTAAGGACCACCAGTGACTGTGTGATGTAAAGCCCACCAGTGATTCTCTAATGTAAGGACCACCAGTGACTGTGTGATGTAAGGACCACCAGTGACTGTGTGATGTAAGGACCACCAGTGACTCTGGATATTAAGGGCCACCAGTCACTCCCTGACATAAGAACCACCAGTGACTGTGTGATGTAAGGACCACCAGTGACTATCTGATGTAAGGACCACCATTGACTGTGATGTAAGGACCACCAGTGACTATCTTATGTAAGGGCCACCAGTAACTGTGTGATGTAAGGGCCACCAGTGATTCTCTAATGTGAGGACCACCAGTGATTCTCTGATGTAATCACCGCCAGTGATTCTCTGATGTAATGGCAATCAGTGATTGTCTGATGTAAGGTCCACCAGTGGTTCGCTGACGTAATCACCACCAGTGATTCTCTGATGTAAGTACCACCAGTGGTTCTTTGACGTAATCACCGCCAGTGGTTCTCTGATGTAAGGAACACAAGTGATTGCCTGTTGTAAGTACCACCAGTGGTTACTGACGTAATCACCGCCAGTGGTTCTCTGATATAATGACCACCAGTGATTCTTTGATGTAACGACCGCCAATGATTCTCTGATGTAAGGACCATCAGAGATTCTCTGATGCAAGGACCATCAGTGATTCTCTGGTGTAAGGACCACCAGTGATTTCTCTGATGTAACGACCCCCACGTCTAGCGATTCTCTGATGAAGAGGTCCACCAGTGATTCTCTGACGTAATCACCGCCAGTAATTCTCTGATGTAAGGACCACCAGCGGTTCCCTGACGTCATTACCGCCAGTGGTTCTCTGATGTAAGGACCACAAGTGATTGTCTGATGTAAGGACCACCAGTGATTCTCTGATATAATGACCACCAGTTATTCTTTGATGTAACGACCGCCAATGATTCTCTGATGTAAGGACCATCAGAGATTCTCTGATGCAAGGACCACCAGTGATTCTCTGGTGCAAGGACCACCAGTGATTTCTCTGATGTAAGGACCCCCCCACCCCCTAGCGATTCTCTGATGAAAGGTCCACCAGTGATTCTCTGATGTAAGGGCCACCAGTGATTTTCTGATATAAGGACCCAAGTGATTCTCTGATGTAAGGGCCACCAGTGATTCTCTGATGTAAAGACCACCAGTGACTGATGTAAGGACCACGAGTCACTCTCTGATATAAGGACCACCAGTGACTGTGTGATGTAAGGACCACCAGTGACTCTCTGATATAAGGACCACCAGTGACTGTGTGATGTAAGGGTGCACTCCTGGGATACTTCCATTCAGCATGGAATAGAATATGGGTCCGTTTTTCGGCCACCAGTTGTCGTAAAACGTTCAACCCAAATCACTTATATGTATATAGTTTCTGAAAGAGCATGATGAAACTATTATTTTAAGATATAACACTGCTATGTTACAGAAAAATTAAACTCGAACAGTCTCCTCCATGCTTGCTTCATTTTTCCTGGAAAACCCCTAAATATGTCTAAAAATGGTCAAATTCGGCTCAATTTCCAGAAAAATCTGTAAGAGCGATTTCAATTAAACTTCTTACTCACGTTCCGTGGTCCGGTCTCAACTTAAAAAGGCAAACAAAAGTGGGGGTCAACCTGCCCGTTTTTTGTCGGATTTTCTTCCCGTAAATGAGTCCCGATTTTTATCCACAATCAAGGGGCATAACTGAGGCAGAACAAAATTTACTGCATGATCCCGATCAGCGTGTAGACGAAGCCAGCACTCGATCTGTACTCGTTTGCAGCGTTGATAATGCTGAATAGGATGGTATTATAGATATAAGCTATTAAGAAGACAAGAGGAATTATGATGTAGCAGAACAAGGGCAGTCTATCGTATTATGAAATTAGACCGGGGCCATTACTAGGAAACTGTGGAGGGCCACCTAAAGACCACCAGTGACTCTCTGATATAAGCACCACCATTGACTGTGTTATGTAAGGACCACCAGTGACTGTGTGATGTCAGGACCACCAGTGACTCTCTGATATAAGGACCACCAGTGACTGTGTGATGTAAGGACCACCAGTCACTCTCTGATATAAGGACCACCAGTGACTGTGTGATGTAAGGACCACCAGTCACTCTCTGATATAAGGACCACCAGTGACTGTGTGATATAAGGACCATCAGTGACTGTGTGATTTAAGGACCACAAGTGACTCTCTGATATAAGGACCACCAGTGACTGTGTGATGTAAGGACCACCAGTGCCTCTCTGATATAAGGACCACCAGTGACTGTGTGATGTAAGGACCACCAGTGACTGTGTGATGTCGGGACCCCCAGTGATTCTCTGATATAAGGACCACCAGTCACTCTATGATATAAGGACCACCAGTGACTGTGAGATGTGAGGACCACCAATCACTCTCTGATATAAGGACCACCAGTGACTGTATGATGTAAGGACCACCAGTGACTGTGTGATTTAAGGACCACCAGTGACTCTCTGATATAAAGACCACCAGTGGCTGTGTGATGTAAGGACCACCAGTCGCTCTCTGATATAAGGACCACCAGTGACTGTGTGATGTAAGGACCACCAGTGACTCTCTGGTTATTAAGAACCACCAGTCACTCCATGATATAAGAACCACCAGTGACTGTGTGATGTAAGGACCACCAGTGACTGTGTGATGTAAGGACCACCAGTGACTATCTGATGTAAGGACCACCAGTGACTGTGTGATATAAAGCCCACCAGTGATTCTCTAATGTAAGGACCACCAGTGACTGTCTGATGTAAGGACCACCAGTGACGGTGTGATGTAAGGACCACCAGTGACTGGATATTAAGGGCCACCAGTCACTCTCTGACATAAGAACCACCAGTGACTGTGTGATGTAAGGCCCACCAGTGACTATCTGATGTAAGGACCACCAGTGACTGTGTGATGTAAGGACCACCAGTGACTATCTGATGTAAGGACCACCAGTGACTGTGTGATGTAAGGGCCACCAGTGATTCTCTAATGTGAGGACCACCAGTGATTCTCTGATGTAATCACCGCCAGTGATTCTCTGATGTAAGGACAATCAGTGATTGTCTGATGTAAGGTCCACCAGTGGTTCTCTGACGTAATCACCGCCAGTGATTCTCTGATGTAAGTACCACCAGAGGTTCTCTGACGCAATCACCGCCAGTGGTTCTCTGATGTAAGGACCACAAGTGATTGTCTGATGCAAGGGCCATCAGTCACTCTCTGACATAAGAACCACCAGTGACTGTGTGATGTAAGGATCACCAGTGCCTATCTGATGTAAGGACCACCAGTGACTGTGTGATGTAAGGACCACCAGTGACTATCTGATGTAAGGACCACCAGTGACTGTGTGATGTAAGGTCCACCAGTGATTCTCTAATGTGAGGACCAACAGTGATTCTCTGATGTAATCACCGCCGGTGATTCTCTGATGTAAGGGCAATCAGTGATTGTCTGATGTAAGGTCCACCAGTGGTTCTCTGACGTAATCACCGCCAGTGATTCTCTGATGTAAGTACCACCAGTGGTTCTCTGACGTAATCACCGCCAGTGGTTCTCTGATGTAAGGACCACAAGTGATTGTCTGATGCAAGGACCACCAGTGATTCTCTGATATAATGACCACCAGTGATTCTTTGATGTAACGACCGCCAATGTTTCTCTGATGTAAGGACCATCAGAGATTCTCTGATGCAAGGACCACCAGTGATTCTCTGGTGTAAGGACCACCAGTGATTTCTCTGATGAAAAGGTCCACCAGTGATTCTCTGACGTAATCACCGCCAGTAATTCTCTGATGTAAGGACCACCAGTGGTTCTCTGACGTAATCACCGCCAGTGGTTCTCTGATGTAAGGACCACAAGTGATTGTCTGATGTAAGGATCACCAGTGATTCTCTGATATAATGACCACAAGTGATTCTTTGATGTAACGACCGCCAACGGTTCTCTGATGTAAGGACCATCAGAGATTCTCTGATGCAAGGACTACCAGTGATTCTCTGGTGTAAGGACCACCAGTGATTTCTCTGATGTAAGGACCCCCCTAGCGATTCTCTGATGAAAGGTCCGCCAGTGATTCTCTGATGTAAGGGCCACCAGTGATTTTCTGATATAAGGACCCAAATGATTCTCTGATGTAAGGGCCATCAGTGATTCTCTGATGTAATGACCCCCAGTGATTCTCTGGTGTAAGGACCCCTAGTGAGTCTCTGATGTAAAGACCACCAGTGACTGATGTGAGGACCACGAGTCACTCTCTGATATAAGGACCACCAGTGACTGTGTGATAAGGACCACCAGTGACTCTCTGATATAAGGACCACCAGTGACTGTGTGATGTAAGGGTGCACTCCTGGGATACTTCTATTCAGCATGAAATAGAATATGGGTCCGTTTTTCGGCCACCAGTTGTCGTAAAACCTTCAACCCAAATCACTTATATGTATATATTTTCTGAAAGAGCATGATGAAACTATTATTTTAAGATATAACACTGCTATGTTACAGAAAAATTAAACTCGAACAGCCTCCTCCATGCTTGCATCATTTTTCCTAGAAAACCCCTAAAAATGTCGAAAAATGGTCAAATTCGGCTCAATTTCCAGAAAAATCTGTAAGAGCGATTGCAATTAAACTTCTTACTCACGTTCCCTGGTCCGGTCTCAACTTAAAAAGGCAAACAAAAGTGGGGGTCAACCTACCCGTTTTTTGTCAGATTTTCTTCCCGTAAATGAGTCCCGATTTTTATCCACAGTCAAGGGGCATAACTGAGGCAGGACCAACTTTACTCCATGATCCCGATCAGCGTGTAGACGAAGCCAGCACTCGATCTGTACGTACTCGTTTGCAGCGTTGATAATGTTGAATAGGGTGGTATTATAGATATAAGCTATTAAGAAGACAAGAGGAATTATGATGTAGCAGAACAAGGGCAGTCTATCGTATTATGAAATTAGACCGGGGCCATTACTAAGAAACTGTGGAGGGCCACCTAAAGACCACCAGTGACTCTCTGATATAAGCACCACCATTGACTGTGTTATGTAAGGACCACCAGTGACTGTGTGATGTCAGGACCACCAGTGACTCTCTGATATAAGGACCACCAGTGACTGTGTGATGTAAGGACCACCAGTCACTCTCTGATATAAGGACCACCAGTGACTTTGTGATGTAAGGACCACCAGTCACTCTCTGATATAAGGACCACCAGTGACTGTGTGATGTAAGGACCATCAGTGACTGTGTGATTTAAGGACCACAAGTGACTCTCTGATATAAGGACCACCAGTGACTGTGTGATGTAAGGACCACCAGTGCCTCTCTGATATAAGGACCACCAGTGACTGTGTGATGTAAGGACCACCAGTGACTGTGTGATTTCGGGACCCCCAGTGATTCTCTGATATAAGGACCACCAGTCACTCTATGATATAAGGACCACCAGTGACTGTGTGATGTGAGGATCACCAATCACTCTCTGATATAAGGACCACCAGTGACTGTATGATGTAAGGACCACCAGTGACTGTGTGATTTAAGGACCACCAGTGACTCTCTGATATAAAGACCACCAGTGGCTGTGTGATGTAAGGACCACCAGTCGCTCTCTGATATAAGGACCACCAGTGACTGTGTGATGTAAGGACCACCAGTGACTCTCTGGTTATTAAGAACCACCAGTCACTCCATGATATAAGAACCACCAGTGACTGTGTGATGTAAGGACCACCAGTGACTGTGTGATGTAAGGACCACCAGTGACTATCTGATGTAAGGACCACCAGTGACTGTGTGATATAAAGCCCACCAGTGATTCTCTAATGTAAGGACCACCAGTGACTGTCTGATGTAAGGACCACCAGTGACGGTGTGATGTAAGGACCACCAGTGACTGGATATTAAGGGCCACCAGTCACTCTCAGACATAAGAACCACCAGTGACTGTGTGATGTAAGGCCCACCAGTGACTATCTGATGTAAGGACCACCAGTGACTGTGTGATGTAAGGACCACCAGTGACTATCTGATGTAAGGACCACCAGTGACTGTGTGATGTAAGGGCCACCAGTGATTCTCTAATGTGAGGACCACCAGTGATACTCTGATGTAATCACCGCCAGTGATTCTCTGATGTAAGGACAATCAGTGATTGTCTGATGTAAGGTCCACCAGTGGTTCTCTGACGTAATCACCGCCAGTGATTCTCTGATGTAAGTACCACCAGAGGTTCTCTGACGCAATCACCGCCAGTGGTTCTCTGATGTAAGGACCACAAGTGATTGTCTGATGCAAGGGCCATCAGTCACTCTCTGACATAAGAACCACCAGTGACTGTGTGATGTAAGGATCACCAGTGCCTATCTGATGTAAGGACCACCAGTGACTGTGTGATGTAAGGACCACCAGTGACTATCTGATGTAAGGACCACCAGTGACTGTGTGATGTAAGGTCCACCAGTGATTCTCTAATGTGAGGACCAACAGTGATTCTCTGATGTAATCACCGCCGGTGATTCTCTGATGTAAGGGCAATCAGTGATTGTCTGATGTAAGGTCCACCAGTGGTTCTCTGACGTAATCACCGCCAGTGATTCTCTGATGTAAGTACCACCAGTGGTTCTCTGACGTAATCACCGCCAGTGGTTCTCTGATGTAAGGACCACAAGTGATTGTCTGATGCAAGGACCACCAGTGATTCTCTGATATAATGACCACCAGTGATTCTTTGATGTAACGACCGCCAATGTTTCTCTGATGTAAGGACCATCAGAGATTCTCTGATGCAAGGACCACCAGTGATTCTCTGGTGTAAGGACCACCAGTGATTTCTCTGATGAAAAGGTCCACCAGTGATTCTCTGACGTAATCACCGCCAGTAATTCTCTGATGTAAGGACCACCAGTGGTTCTCTGACGTAATCACCGCCAGTGGTTCTCTGATGTAAGGACCACAAGTGATTGTCTGATGTAAGGATCACCAGTGATTCTCTGATATAATGACCACAAGTGATTCTTTGATGTAACGACCGCCAACGGTTCTCTGATGTAAGGACCATCAGAGATTCTCTGATGCAAGGACTACCAGTGATTCTCTGGTGTAAGGACCACCAGTGATTTCTCTGATGTAAGGACCCCCCTAGCGATTCTCTGATGAAAGGTCCGCCAGTGATTTTCTGGTATAAGGACCCAAATGATTCTCTGATGTAAGGGCCATCAGTGATTCTCTGATGTAAGGACCCCCAGTGATTCTCTGGTGTAAGGACCCCTAGTGAGTCTCTGATGTAAAGACCACCAGTGACTGATGTGAGGACCACGAGTCACTCTCTGATATAAGGACTACCAGTGACTGTGTGATAAGGACCACCAGTGACTCTCTGATATAAGGACCACCAGTGACTGTGTGATGTAAGGGTGCACTCCTGGGATACTTCTATTCAGCATGAAATAGAATATGGGTCCGTTTTTCGGCCACCAGTTGTCGTAAAACCTTCAACCCAAATCATTTATATGTATATATTTTCTGAAAGAGCATGATGAAACTATTATTTTAAGATATAACACTGCTATGTTACAGAAAAATTAAACTCGAACAGTCTCCTCCATGCTTGCATCATTTTTCCTAGAAAACCCCTAAAAATGTCGAAAAATGGTCAAATTCGGCTCAATTTCCAGAAAAATCTGTAAGAGCGATTTCAATTAAACTTCTTACTCACGTTCCCTGGTCCGGTCTCAACTTAAAAAGGCAAACAAAAGTGGGGGTCAACCTACCCGTTTTTTGTCAGATTTTCTTCCCGTAAATGAGTCCCGATTTTTATCCACAGTCAAGGGGCATAACTGAGGCAGGACCAACTTTACTCCATGATCCCGATCAGCGTGTAGACGAAGCCAGCACTCGATCTGTACGTACTCGTTTGCAGCGTTGATAATGTTGAATAGGGTGGTATTATAGATATAAGCTATTAAGAAGACAAGAGGAATTATGATGTAGCAGAACAAGGGCAGTCTATCGTATTATGAAATTAGACCGGGGCCATTACTACGAAACTGTGGAGGGCCACCTAAAGACCACCATTGACTCTCCGATATAAGGACCACCACTGACTGTGTGATGTAAGGACCACCAGTGACTGTGTGATGTAAGGACCACCAGTGACTATGTGATTTAAGGACCACCAGTGACTCTCTGATATAAGGACCACCAGTGGCTGTGTGATGTAAGGACCACCAGTCGCTCTCTGATATAAGGACCACTAGTGACTTGTGATGTAAGGACCACCAGTGACTCTCTGGTTATTAAGAACCACCAGTCACTCCATGACATAAGAACCACCAGTGACTGTGTGATGTAAGGACCACCAGTGACTATCGGATGTAAGGACCACCAGTGACTGTGTGATGTAAAGCCCACCAGTGATTCTCTAATGTAAGGACCACCAGTGACTGTGTGATGTAAAAACCACCAGTGACTGTGTGATGTAAGGACCACCAGTGACTCTTGATATTAAGGGCCACCAGTCACTCTCTGACATAAGAACCACCAGTCACTGTGTGATGTAAGGACCACCAGTGACTACCTGATGTAAGGACCACCAGTGACTGTGTGATGTAAGGGCCACCAGTGATTCTCTAATGTGAGGACCACCAGTGATTCTCTGATGTAATCACCGCCAGTGATTCTCTGATGTAAGGGCAATCAGTGATTCTCTGATGAAAAGGTCCACCAGTGATTCTCTGACGTAATCACCGCCAGTAATTCTCTGATGTACGGACCAGCAGTGGTTCTCTGATGTAATCACCGCCAGTGGTTCTCTGATGTAAGGACCACAAGTGATTGTCTGATGTAAGGACCACCAGTGATTCTCTGATATAATGACCACCAGCGATTCTTTGATGTAACGACCGCCAATCATTCTCTGATGTAAGGACCATCAGAGATTCTCTGATACAAGGATCACTAGTGATTCTCTGGTGTAAGGACCACCAGTGATTTCTCTGATGTAACGACCCCCCCGCCTAGCGATTCTCTGATGAAAAGGTCCACCAGTGATTCTCTGACGTAATCACAGCCAGTAATTCTCTGATGTACGGACCAGCAGTGGTTCTCTGACGTAATCACCGCCAGAGGTTCTCTGATGTAAGGACCACAAGTGATTGTCTGATGTAAGGACCACCAGTGATTCTCTGATATAATGACCACCAGCGATTCTTTGATGTAACGACCGCCAATCATTCTCTGATGTAAGGACCATCAGAGATTCTCTGATACAAGGATCACTAGTGATTCTCTGGTGTAAGGACCACCAGTGATTTCTCTAATGTAAGGACCCCCCCTAGCGATTCTCTGATGAAAGGTCCACCAGTGATTCTCTGATGTAAGGGCCACCAGTGATTTTCTGATATAAGGACCCAAGTGATTCTCTGATGTAAGGGCCACCAGTGATTCTCTGGTGTAAGGACCCTAGTGACTCTCTGATATAAAGACCACCAGTCACTGATGTAAGGACCACGAGTCACTCTCTGATATAAGGACCACCAGTGACTGTGTGATGTAAGGACCACCAGTGACTCTCTGATATAAGGACCACCAGTGACTGTGTGATGTAATGGTGCACTCCTGGGATACTTCCATTCAGCATGGAATAGAATATGGGTCCGTTTTTCGGCCACCAGTTGTCGTCAAACCTTCAACCCAAATCACTTATATGTATATATTTTCTGAAAGAGCATGATGAAACTATTATTTTAAGATATAACACTGCTATGTTACAGAAAAATTAAACTCGAACAGTCTCCTCCATGCTTGCTTCATTTTTCCTAGAAAACCCCTAAAAATGTCGAAAAATGGTCAAATTCGACTCAATTTCCAGAAAAATCTGTAAGAGCGATTTCAATTAAACTTCTTACTCACGTTCCCCGGTCCGGTCTCAACTTAAATAGGCAAACAAAAGTGGGGGTCAACCTACCCGTTTTTTGTCAGATTTTCTTCCCTTAAATGAGTCCCGATTTTTATCCACAGTCAAGGGGCATAACTGAGGCAGGACCAACTTTACTCCATGATCCCGATCAGCGTGTAGACGAAGCCAGCACTCGATCTGTACGTACTCGTTTGCAGCGTTGATAATGTTGAATAGGGTGGTATTATAGATATAAGCTATTAAGAAGACAAGAGGAATTATGATGTAGCAGAACAAGGGCAGTCTATCGTATTATGAAATTAGACCGGGGCCATTACTACGAAACTGTGGAGGGCCACCTAAAGACCACCAGTCACTCTCTGATATAAGGACCACCACTGACTGTGTGATGTAAGGACCACCAGTGACTCTCTGATATAAGGACCACCAGGGACTATGTGATGTAAGGACCACCAGTGACTGTGTGATGTAAGGACCACAAGTCACTCTCTGACATAAGGACCATCAGTGACTGTGTGATGTAAGGACCACCAGTCACTCTCTGATATAAGGACCACCAGTGACTGTGTGATGTGAGGACCACAAATCACTCTCTGATATAAGGACCACCAGTGACTGTGTGATGTAAGGACCACCAGTGACTATGTGATTTAAGGACCACCAGTGACTCTCTGATATAAAGACCACCAGTGGCTGTGTGATGTAAGGACCACCAGTCGCTCTCTGATATAAGGACCACCAGTGACTTGTGATGTAAGGACCACCAGTGACTCTCTGGTTATTAAGAACCACCAGTCACTCCATGACATAAGAACCACCAGTGACTGTGTGATGTAAGGACCACCAGTGACTATCGGATGTAAGGACCACCAGTGACTGTGTGATGTAAAGCCCACCAGTGATTCTCTGATGCAAGGACCACCAGTGATTCTCTGGTGTAAGGACCACCAGTGATTTCTCTGATGTAACGACCCCCCCGCCTAGCGATTCTCTGATGAAAAGGTCCACCAGTGATTCTCTGACGTAATCACCGCCAGTAATTCTCTGATGTACGGACCAGCAGTGGTTCTCTGACGTAATCACCGCCAGTGGTTCTCTGATGTAAGGCCCACAAGTGATTGTCTGATGTAAGGACCACCAGTGATTCTCTGATATAATGACCACCAGCGATTCTTTGATGTAACGACCGCCAATCATTCTCTGATGTAAGGACCATCAGAGATTCTCTGATACAAGGATCACCAGTGATTCTCTGGTGTAAGGACCACCAGTGATTTCTCTGATGTAAGGACCCCCCCTACCGATTCTCTGATGAAAGGTCCACCAGTGATTCTCTGATGTAAGGGCTACCAGTGATTTTCTGATATAAGGACCCAAGTGATTCTCTGATGTAAGGGCCACCAGTGGGTGTAAGGACCCCTGTGACTGATGTCACTGATGTAAGGACCACGAGTCGCTCTCTGATATAAGGACCACCAGTGACTTGTGATGTAAGGAACACCAGTGACTCTCTGGTTATTAAGAACCACCAGTCACTCCATGACATAGGAACCACCAGTGACTGTGTGATGTAAGGACCACCAGTGACTATCGGATGTAAGGACCACCAGTGACTGTGTGATGTAAAGCCCACCAGTGATTCTCTAATGTAAGGACCACCAGTGACTGTGTGATGTAAGGACCACCAGTGACTGTGTGATGTAAGGACCACCAGTGACTCTTGATATTAAGGGCCACCAGTCACTCTCTGACATAAGAACCACCAGTCACTGTGTGATGTAAGGACCACCAGTGACTATCTGATGTAAGGACCACCAGTGACTGTGTGATGTAAGGGCCACCAGTGATTCTCTAATGTGAGGACCACCAGTGATTCTCTGATGTAATCACCGCCAGTGATTCTCTGATGTAAGGGCAATCAGTGATTGTCTCATGTAAGGTCCACCAGTGGTTCTCTGACGTAATCACCGCCAGTGATTCTCTAATGTAAGTACCACCAGTGGTTCTCAAACGTAATCACCGCCAGTGGTTCTCTGATGTAAGGACCACAAGTGATTGTCTGATGCAAGGACCACCAGTGATTCTCTGATATAATGACCACCAGTGATTCTTTGATGTAACGACCGCCAATGATTCTCTGATGTAAGGACCATCAGAGATTCTCTGATGCAAGGACCACCAGTGATTCTCTGGTGTAAGGACCACCAGTGATTTCTCTGATGTAACGACCCCCCCCCGCCTAGCGATTCTCTGATGAAAAGGTCCACCAGTGATTCTCTGACGTAATCACCGCCAGTAATTCTCTGATGTACGGACCAGCAGTGGTTCTCTGACGTAATCACCGCCAGTGGTTCTCTGATGTAAGGACCACAAGTGATTGTCTGATGTAAGGACCACCAGTGATTCTCTGATATAATGACCACCAGCGATTCTTTGATGTAACGACCGCCAATCATTCTCTGATGTAAGGACCATCAGAGATTCTCTGATGCAAGGATCACCAGTGATTCTCTGGTGTAAGGACCACCAGTGATTTCTCTGATGTAAGGACCCCCCCTAGCGATTCTCTGATGAAAGGTCCACCAGTGATTCTCTGATGTAAGGGCTACCAGTGATTTTCTGATATAAGGACCCAAGTGATTCTCTGATGTAAGGGCCACCAGTGATTCTCTGGTGTAAGGACCCCTAGTGACTCTCTGATGTAAAGACCACCAGTCACTGATGTAAGGACCACGAGTCACTCTCTGATATAAGGACCACCAGTGACTGTGTGATGTAAGGACCACCAGTGACTCTCTCATATAAGGACCACCAGTGACTGTGTGATGTAAGGGTGCACTCCTGGGATACTTCCATTCAGCATGGAATAGAATATGGGTCCGTTTTTCGGCCACCAGTTGTCGTAAAACCTTCAACCCAAATCACTTATATGTATATATTTTCTGAAAGAGCATGATGAAACTATTATTTTAAGATATAACACTGCTATGTTACAGACAAATTTAACTCGAACAGTCTCCTCCATGCTTGCTTCATTTTTCCTAGAAAACCCCTAAAAATGTCGAAAAATGGTCAAATTCGGCTCAATTTCCAGAAAAATCTGTAAGAGCGATTTCAATTAAACTTCTTACTCACGTTCCCTGGTCCGGTCTCAACTGAAAAAGACAAACAAAAGTTGGGGTCAACCTGCCCGTTTTTTGTCGGATTTTCTTCCCGTAAATGAGTCCCGATTTTTATCCACAATCAAGGGGCATAACTGAGGCAGGACCAAAATTTACTCCATGATCCCGATCAGCGTGTAGACGAAGCCAGCACTCGATCTGTACGTACTCCTTTGCAGCGTTTGACAAGAGGAATTATGATGTAGCAGAACAAGGGCAGTCTATCGTATTATGAAATTAGACCGGGGCCATTACTACGAAACTGTGGAGGGCCACCTTTAAGACCACCAGTGACTCTCTGATATAAGGACCACCAGTGACTGTGTGATGTAAGGACCACCAGTGGCTGTGTGATGTCAGGACCACCAGTGACTCTCTGATATAAGGACCACCAGTGACTGTGTGATGTAAGGACCACCAGTCACTCTCTGATATAAGGACCACCAGTGACTGTGTGATGTAAGGACCACCAGTCACTCTGATATCATGGCCACCAGTGACTGTGTAATGTAAGGACCACCAGTGACTGTGTGATTTAAGGACCACAAGTGGCTCTCTGCTATAAGGACCACCAGTGACTGTGTGATGTAAGGACCACCAGTCACTCTCTGATATAAGGACTATCAGTGACTGTGTGATGTAAGGACCACCAGTGACTGTGTGATGTCAGGACCACCAGTGACTCTCTGATATAAGGACCACCAGTGACTGTGTGATGTAAGGACCACCAGTCACTCTCTGATATAAGGACCACCAGTGACTGTGTGATGTGAGGACCACCAATCACTCTCTGATATAAGGACCACCAGTGACTGTGTGATGTAAGGACCACCAGTGACTGTGTGATTTAAGGACCACCAGTGACTCTCTGATATAAAGACCACCAGTGGCTGTGTGATGTAAGGACCACCAGTCGCTCTCTGATATAAGAACCACCAGTCACTCTATGATATAAGAACCACCAGTGACTGTGTGATGTGAGGACCACCAGTGCTTGTGTGATGTGAGGACCACCAGTGACTATCTGATGTAAGGACCACCAGTGACTGTGTGACGTAAAGCCCACCAGTGATTCTCTAATGTAAGGACCACCAGTGACTGTGTGATGTAAGGACCACCAGTGACTGTGTGATGTAAGGACCACCAGTGACTCTGGATATTAAGGGCCACCTGTCACTCTCTGATATAAGAACCACCAGTGACTGTGTGATGTAAGAACCACCAGTGACTATCTGATGTAAGGACCACCAGTGACTGTGTGATGTAAGGACTACCAGTGACTATCTGATGTAAGGACCACCAGTGACTGTGTGATGTAAGGGCCACCAGTGATTCTCTAATGTAAGGACCACCAGTCACTCTGATATAAGGGCCACCAGTGACTGTGTGATGTAAAGACCACTAGTGACTCTCTGATGTAAGGACCACCAGTGACTATCTGATGTAAGGACCACCAGTCACTCTGATATCAGGACCACCAGTGACTTTGTGATGTAAAGACCACCAGTGACTCTCTGATTACAACACATATGAGGGAAGTGGGAAGAGGTGTCGACATACTGACAGAGCCATATGACTTCACAGTATAGTCTTCTGCTTAACCTATCCTAAAGCACATACCAAGAATCTAACGATTCGGGATATGTGTTGTATCTCAGGTACGCTTTTGTTTTAGCTTTTCATGTGGCAACTTGAATGATATGACCACACGGCCCCTAGCACCGGCATAAGCGGTATTAGATACAAATCTAGAGAGCCCTGATAGAAATGCTCTGACAACTCGTATATTGATAATTGGTGAGCTGTTTCGCTGTGACAACTCGTACACTGGGAATTGGTGAGCTGTATCGTCGTCAGATGAAAATGAAGGCATTTAACACAAAAGACTAGTCTGTAAGGCCCGATGTCAACCCAGCATCAACTACCCACAAATGCCAACATATATCAAAAACCAAAAGGTCTGTACCGGGGACGGGCCTCGGGAACGAAACGTCCACCAGGAGAATCTCGCCATACTGACAGAGCCATATAACTTCCCAGTATGGTCTACTTCCCTGGTATAAGACCGTCAGTGAGTCTCTGATGTAAGGACCACCAGTGATTTTCTGATGTAAGGACCCCAGTGATTTTCTGATGTAAGGACCACCAGTGATTCTCTGATGTAAGGACCCCAGTCATTCTCTGATGTAAGGCCCACCAGTGATTTTCTGATGTAAGGACCCCCAGTGATTCTCTGATGTAAGGACCCCAGTTATTCTCTGATGGAAGGACCACCAGTGATTATCTGATGTAAGGACCCCAGTGATTTTCTGATGTAACGATCCCCAGTGATTCTCTGATGTAAGGGCCACCAGTGATTCTCTGATGTAAGGACCCACAGTGATTCTGTGGTAAGGACCCCTAGTGACTCTCTGATGTAAAGACCACCAGTGACACTGATGTAAGGACCACGAGTCACTCTCTGATATAAGAACAGCAGTGACTGTGTGATGTGAGGACCACCAGTGACTCTCTGATATAAGGACCACGAGTGACTGTGTGATGTAAGGACCACCAGTCACTCTCTGATATAAGGACCACCAGTGACTGTATGATGTAAGGACCACCAGTGACTGTGTGATGTATGGACCACCATTGACTCTCTGATATAAGGACCACCAGTGACTCTGTGATGTGAGGACCACCAGTCACTCTCTGATATAAGGACCACCAGTGACTGTGTGATGTAAGGACCACCAGTCACTCTCTGATATAAGGACCACCAGTGACGGTGTGATGTAAGGACTGTGTGATGTGAGGACCACCCGTGACTCTCTGGTTATTAAGGACCACCAGTCACTCTCTAATATAAGAACCACCAGTGACTGTGTGATGTAAGGACCACCAGTGACTGTGTGATGTAAGGACCACCAGTGACTATCTGATGTAAGGACCACCAGTGACTGTGTATTGTAAAGCCTCCCAGTGATTCTCTAATGTAAGGACCACCAGTGACTGTGTGATGTAAGGACCACCAGTGACTGTGTGATGTAAGGACCACCAGTGACTCTCTGGTTATTAAGGACCACCAGTCACTCTCTGATATAAGAACCACCAGTGACTGTGTGATGTAAGGACCACCAGTGACTGTGTGATGTAAAGACCACCAGTGACTATCTGATGTAAGGACCACCAGTGACTGTGTGATGTAAGGACCACCAGTGGCTATCTGATATAAGAACCACCAGTGACTGTATGATGTAAGGACCACCAGTGATTCTCTAATGTAAGGACCACCAGTGACTGTGTGATGTAAAGATCACTAATGACTCTCTGATGTAAGGACCACCAGTGACTATCTGATGTAAGGACTACCATTGACTATCTGATGTAAGGACCACCAGTCTCTCTGATATCAGGACCACCAGTGACTCTGTGATGTAAAGATCACCAGTGACTCTCTGATATAAGGGCCACCAGTGACTACATGATGTAAGGACCACCAGTCACTCTGATATAAGGACCCCCAGTGATTCTGTGATGTAAGGACCACCGGTGATTCTCTGATGTAAAGACCACCAGTGACTCTCTGGTTATTAAGGACCACCAGTCACTCCCTGATATAAGAACCACCAGCGATTGTGTGATGTAAGAACCACCAGTGATTCTCTAATGTAAGGACCACCAGTCACTCTGATATAAGGACCACCAGTGACTGTGTGATGTAAAGACCACCAGTAACTCTCTGATGTAAGGACCACCAGTGACTATCTGATGTAAGGACCACCAGTGTAAGGAACACCAGTGACTCTCTGGTTATTAAGGACCACCAGTCACTCCTTGATATAAGAACCACCAGTGACTGTGTGATGTAAGGACCAGCCGTGATTCTCTAATGTAAGGACCACCAGTCACTCTGATATAAGGACCATCAGTGACTGTGTGATGTAAAGACCACCAGTGACTCTCTGATGTAAGAACCACCAGTGATTCTCTGATCTAAGGACCACCAGTGACGCTCTGGTTATTCATTCCTATTCCAAGCACTGATGAATTATCAATGGAGAATTATTTTAAAATATGTAGTTCATGAGAAAATGCACCCATTCATAAGAAAGGATGTAAGGACCACCAGTGGCTATCTGATATAAGAACCACCAGTGATTGTGTGATGTAAGGACCACCAGTGATTCTCTAATGTAAGGACCACCAGTCACTCTGATATAAGGACCACTAGTGACTGTGTGATGTAAAGACCACTAGTGACTCTCTGATATAAGGACCACCAGTGACTGTGTGATGTAAAAACCACCAGTGACTATCTGATGTAAGGACAACCAGTCACTCTGATATCAGGACCACCAGTGACTGTGATGTAAACACCACCAATGACTCTGATATAAGGACCACCAGTGACTATATGATGTAAGGACCACCAGTCGCTCTGATATAAGGACCACCAGTGATTCTCTGATGTAAGTACCACCAGCGATTTTCTGATGTAAGGACCACCAGTGACTCTCTGGTTATTAAGGACCACCAGTCACTCCCTGATATAAGAACCACCAGTGACTATGTGATGTAAGGACTCTCTGGTTATTACGAACAGTTCGCAGTGGGTGGTATTGGTTTATTAAAACAACTACCCTTACCAGCCCCCCCATGGAAGTTGGAACTAACATTTATCTCGACTAACATCAGCAAGACAATTAAAAAATCAGACCCTCCGCATATTATTGAATCCTGTGCCAGAGAACACATACATCATAACTGGTCACAGTATCTACAGGTAATTACCGACGGCTCTAAGTGTCCGGACAACGGGAGAACTGGGGCAGCTTTCTGTGTGCCGGAGTTTAAATACTCTGCATCCTATTGATTATCAGACCATATATCTGTTTTCACTACTGAGCTCATAGCAATTCTTATGGCTTTACGCTGGTTAGGCGAGTCCAAGCCATCAAGAGTTGTTATTTTGACAGACTCTTTAAGTGCATTACAGGCATTTCTCAATTACAATTATTCAAAATGTTCCAGTATTTTATATGAAATACTTTTTACAGTATCATCCTTACGCCACCAGAGTGTTTTAGTGTTTTTCGAATGGATTCCGGGACACTGCGGATTAAGGGGAAATGATTGGGCCGACTCCCTTGCCAAGTCGGCTTTGTCTCTCCCCACAGTAACAATCCAAGTTGGGCTAACTGTATCGGAGGCTATGTCCTACGTAAAACCTGAATTTTACCGTATGTGGCAAGAGGAGTGGGACTCGTCTGATAAGGGGCGTTTTTACCACAGTTTTAATCCTCAAGCTAAGTCAGGGTCTGACTTTAGTATGCCCTCCAGAGTACAGGATGTTCAGCTCTTCAGATTGAAGTCTGGACACATTCCGTTAAACACTTACTTGCACAGACTCCGTATACACCCTACAGGGCATTGTGACACATGCGGTGTCCCGGAAGATATCCAGCATTTTTTATTTTCCTGTACCCGTTTTACGGCTGTCAGACGACAAATGCTGTTAAAACTTACATCAACGGGTATGAATACGTATGATTTAACTTCAGTTTTAAACCCTAGGCAAAACCGTGTGCGAGTGTTCAAAGCTCTGACAGAATTTATTGTCAAATCAAATAGATTTTAGGTTACATAGCCTAATAATGTTGAAATACTCACACTTATGTTAAGTTTTAAATATCTCTATTCCTCGTCGGCAGATAGTGGCAGAGTTGGATACCAGAGTTAGATTATCAGACCATATATCTGTTTTCACTACTGAGCTCATAGCAAATCTTATGGCTTTACGCTGGTAGGCGAGTCCAAGCCATCAAGAGTTGTTATTTTGACAGACTCTTTAAAAATGAAATACTTTTTACAGTATCATCCTTACGCCACCAGAGTAGAGATATCATACCAAAGTTCAATTTTTATTACACACATATGGTTATGTCTGCGTTAATAATGCGCACAGTTCATTGGCCCTTTTAATTTCCTTTTATTGTATTTTATTTATTTATTTATCTATTTATTTATTTATTTTTGGGGTCGTTGGAAGATTTACATTATAGCTGTTGTCATATTGAAAATGCTTAAGTTTTCCATGCATGGCTGTTCTTAACTTAAGTTATACAATATCTTTAACTCTTGCATGGATATCTAAGTTTTGCATGTCCAATTTTCAGCATGACTGGTTAACTTCTTGGTGTTTTCTTGAAATGGTAGCTTTCCGCACTCCTTTCCGTTCCTATACTGTCCTATTTAACAAATAACCCTCCATAACTTATTCCATGTACTCCTTAGATTTATTTATTTAGTCCATTTGTTTTTGTAACCAGCAAACTCAAAGTTAAGTTATGGCGTACATAAACCTAATCTTATTAGGTTTGAACACGCCATCCAAATTCAAATTAGTAGTACTAGTAGTGATGTAAGGACCACCAGTGATTCTCTAATGTAAGGACCACCAGTCACTCTGATATAAGGACCACCAGTGACTGTGTAATGTAAAGACCACCAGTGACTCTCTGATGTAAGGACCACCATTGACTATCTGATGTAAGGACCACCAGTGACTATCTGATGTAAGGACCACCAGTCACTCTCTGATATAAGAACCACCAGTGACTGTGTGATGTTAGGACCACCAGTGACTGTGTGATGTAAGGACCACCAGTGACTATCTGATGTAAGGATCACTAGTCACTCTGCTATAAGGACCACCAGTGACTATCTGATGTAAAGACCACTAGTGACTCTCTGATGTAAGGACCACCAGTGACTATCTGATGTAAGGACCACCAGTCACTCTCTGATATAAGAACCACCAGTGACTGTGTGATGTAAAGACCACTAGTGACTCTCTGATGTAAGGACCACCAGTGACTAGCTGATGTAAGGACCACCAGTGACTATCTGATGTAAAGACCATAAGTGATTCTCTGTTGTAAGAACCACCAGTGATTCTGTGATGTAAGAACCGCCAGCGATTCCCTGGTATAAGACCGCCAGTGATTCTCTGATGTAATCGCCGCAAATGATTCTCTGATGTAAGGGCCACCAGCGATTCTCTGATGTAAGGACCACCAATGATTCTCTGATGTAATCACCACCAGTGATTCTCTGATGAAAGGACCACCAGTGATTCTCTGATGTAATCACCGCCAGTGATTCTCTGATGTAAGGGCCATCAGTGATTCTGTGATGTAAGGACCACCAGTGATTCTCTGATGTAATCACCGCCAGTGATTCTCTGATGTAAGGGCCATCAGTGATTGTCTGATGTGAGGACCACCAGTGGTTCTCTGACGTAATCACCGCCAGTGATTCTCTGATGTAAGGACCACCAGTGATTCTCTGGCGTAATCACCGCCTGTGATTCTCTGATGTAAGGACCACCAGTGATTCTCTGGCGTAATCACCGCCAGTGATTCTTTGATGTAAGGACCACCAGTGATTCTCTGATGTAATCACCGCCAGTGATTCTCTGATGTAAGGGCAATCAGTGATTGTCTGATGTAAGGTCCACCAGTGGTTCTCTGACGTAATCACCGCCAGTGATTCTCTGATGTAAGTACCAGCAGTGGTTCTCTGACGTAATCACCGCCAGTGGTTCTCTGATGTAAGGACCACAAGTGATTGTCTGATGTTAGGACCACCAGCGATTCTCTGATAGAATGACCACCAGTGATTCTTTGATGTAACGACCGCCAATGATTCTCTGATGTAAGGACCATCAGAGATTCTCTGATGCAAGGACCACCAGTGATTCTCTGGTGTAAGGACCACCAGTGATTTCTCTGATGTAAGGATCCCCCCTAGCGATTCTCTGATGAAAGGTCCACCAGTGATTCTTTGATGTAAGGGTCACCAGTGATTCTCTGATGTAAGGACCCCAGTCATTCTCTGATGCAAGGACCACCAGTGATTCTCTGATGTAAGGACCCCAATGATTTTCTGATGTAAGGACCTCCAGTGATTCTCTGATGTAAGGGCCACCAGTGATTCTCTGATGTAAGGACCCCCAGTGATTCTGTGGTGTAAGGACCCCTAGTGACTCTCTGATGTAAAGACCACCAGTGACTCTGATGTAAGGACCACGAATCACTCTCTGATATAAGAACAGCAGTGACTGTGTGATGTAAGGACCACCAGTGACTCTGATATAAGGACCACCAGTGACTGTGTTATGTAAGGACCACCACTCACTCTCTGATATAAGGACCACCAGTGACTGTGTGATGTAAGGACCACCAGTGCCTGTGTGATGTAAGGCCCACCATTGACTCTCTGATATAAGGACCACCAGTGACTGTGATGCAAGGACCACCAGTCACTCTCTGATATAAGGACCACCAGTGACTGCGTGATGTAAGGACCACCAGTCACTCTCTGATATAAGGACCACCAGTGACTGAGTGATGTAAGGATCACCCGTGACTCTCTGGTTATTAAGGACCACCAGCCACTCTCTGATATAAGAACCACCAGTGACTGTGTGATGTAAGGACCACCAGTGACTGTGTGATGTAAGGACCACCAGTAACTATCTGATGTAAGGACCACCAGTGACTGTGTATTGTAAAACCCACCAGTGATTCTCTAATGTAAGGACCACCAGTGACTGTGTGATGTAAGGACCACCAGTGACTATCTGACGAAGGACCACCAGTGACTATCTCATGTAAGGACCACCAGTCACTCCTGATGTAAGAAACACCAGTGACTGTATGATGTAAGGACCACCAGTGATTCTCTAATGTAAGGACCACCAGTCACTCTGATATAAGGACCACCAGTGACTGTGTGATGTAAAGACCACCAGTGACTCTCTGATATAAGGACACCACTGACTATATGATGTAAGGACAACCAGTCACTCTGATATAAGGATCACAAGTGACTGTGGGATGTAAAGACCACGAGTGACTCTCTGATATAAGGACCACCAGGGATTCTGTGATGTAAGGACCACCAGTCACTCTCTGATATAAGGACCACCAGTCACTCTGATATAAGGACCACCAGTCACACTGATATAAGGACCACCAGTCACTCTGATATAAGGTCCACCAGTGACTCTGTGATGTAAAGACCACCAGTGACTCTCTGATATAAGGACCACCAGTGATTCTGTGATGTAAGGACCACCAGTCACTCTCTGATATAAGGACCACCAGTCACTCTGATATAAGGACCACCAGTCACTCTGATATAAGGACCACCAGTCACTCTGTGATGTAAGGACCACTAGTCACTCTCTGATATAAGGACCACCAGTCACTCTGATATAAGGACCACCAGTCACTCTGTGATGTAAAGACCACCAGTGACTCTCTGAATAAGGACCACCAGTGATTCTGTGATGTAAGGACCACCAGTCACTCTGATATAAGGACCACCAGTCACTCTGATATAAGGACCACCAGTCACACTGATATAAGGACCACCAGTCACTCTGATATAAGGACCACCAGTGACTCTGTGATGTAAGGACCACTAGTCACTCTCTGATATAAGGACCACCAGTGACAATCTGATGTAAGGACCACCAGTGATTCTCTGATTATTGTACAAATAGAACAAAACCATATATAAACAAAGTAGGACTTGGTAGTAACATCCCTCTTGTAAACTTTGTTCTGCCATAATAAAGCACAGTGGCGTATTGGAGAGGAGCTAATATGTTCATTCATTACCATTCTGTCGTCATCCGATTCGTTCGTGAGATATATCCGGAAGACAGAGTTCATTCATTCCTATTCCAAGCACTGATGAATTATCAACGGAGAATTATTTTTAAATATGTAGTTCATGGGAAAATTCACCCATTCATAAGAAAGTATATTGTGAATAAAAAAAGGAAAAGGGCGGGCGCCATGTGTTATTGTGACCTGTTCTCCGACGACACTTTTTAGTTAGCTTTTAATTTTAACATATGGTTCTGGAATACTGCACAGGTTGACATACTTTTGTCACTTAAAAAAACATGGCAGGAGTTGGTAATAAATTAATGCATCAGAAAACGACTAATCAAGGTGCTGTTGACTTGCTACTATAATTCATATCCTCACTTCAGACATAAATTGGATAGCAGAAAGATATATATGTGACAAACGGTGATGGGTTTGGTATGTCTTAACCCAAGACTGTACTTTGCCTATAGTACTGGACCCTCCTTCTGGTAATCTGCCCTCTTATACATGTAGTGGACCTAAGACTATAGGCCTAAATATGAATGTGTCAACATCAAGTCGTCCTGTCCGACGTTCACGAGTTTTTTCTGTAAATTCCGGTGCATGATGGGATATATTCCTGTTAGAAACACTGATTGGACAGTTCAAATTTTCAAAAATAAATCTGGTATATTCATGGACTTGTGCAGATATCTGTAAGAACATCCGATCAATCACACGAAGTTTCTGTATCGGCCCATTACAACCCTTCCGAGTCGACAGTCGCAAAAAAATTCCCTCACACCATCAGCAAATTAAATATAATAATAGACAGATGCTACACTGGTTATTAATACGGCCTTGACGATGGGAACGCTTGATATTGTGAGGCCATAATTGTTTTTCTCGTGGGATGATTTTTAAGGCATCTCAGCTTCGATTGAGGTACTAAATGAGTCGTTTGAATGAGGTCAATCGATTGTGGAGGCGAACATTCTGGACGACGGCTTGCCACTGACATTTGGACTGCATATCATGAAGAAAATCATGAAAAGCTGCATGTGAAACGTATCTTTGCACAATCAGTCCCAATAGCAAACGTAACGATGCATTTCTTTGATACTGAAGACGCTTGATAGTTTCTCCGTCTCTCTAGATTTCTCAAATTTGGTGATAAGCATGACACAGCGTTCTAGAATTCAACCATACTATGTACGATCGTTGGAACTGCGTTTCGTAACTTGTATCTAATCTCGCTTACTCTCGCTATAATCTCTCCCATGTCAGCCTGTGGCTTTAGATTGTCATAGTATTCAACTGAACCATCACAACCGAGGAGTGAAGGAGATGCAATATCCCATAATCAGGGGCAGAAGGTGTTAAATCGTGTGAAAGAGCATCGTATGAGAAACTTTTCAAATTACAGGCTTCATATCCTGCGTTTTAGAGCAATTTGAACGGATGTTTGGAGTAACCTATTCCACAAAAAAAAATCATTACATGAACATCTATAGAAATATTTAAAGAAAAGGAAAAGGGGGGGAAAAAGGGTTTGTTGCTGTTTCCCTAAAACCCCCCAAACAATTCGTTACAAGTTCATCTGGTAAATGTGCACCATAAATTAGCAAGTAAATCAACTAATTCAATCTCTGAACCCATCAGCGTAATAACTTGCTTACGTTTTTTAGAAGAATCTATCAATTTGAGGCTGCTTTAGCTTACTCATAAAATGATCGCACCTGGGACGATTATAACTAGTTATACGTGTTCACACGACCCAAATCCAGTGCTAAACAGCAGAGTGTGAATTATAATGAAGTACATTCATTCGATTTTGTATGGATCCACGCGACCTCAACCCGGTCGTACACCATGTTAAACCCATAACCCTTAAGGCGTCCAGATTGTAGCTGACGCCATATCAATGGTGAATCGTTCTATCCATTTCAGTACCGTATTATTTTTGTAGGCGTGACGGTGTTTGGTGGGTAAAGTTCGAAGAAAGCCACACATATGTACACATTCATTTAATACATCCTTGGGTAAATATCAATAAACGCGACTGCCATTCAGCAGGGAACAAACCACAGGAAAAGGGATAAGATCTAACGAATATTCGACCTGCCGTGACCATCGCAGCAATGCGCAACAACCTCATATACCAACAAGTTTGAATTCAACATATATCAGCTTTCAGTCTCCCTGATGGCGTACATCTGCCACATCTTTAGTCCAATCTTGACCGGGGCTTATCTCTACCCAATCTCACGAAAAAGTTCCAAGACATTATTACAAGAGTCACAAGTGAAGTGCCTGCAGCTACTCACTATAAAAGTGTAAATTTTTCTAAGCATAATGACACTTTGTTTGAATATTGGGAAAATATAGTACATATGTATAAAATTAGATCAGCTATCACAAGTTCAAAAATTAATCTTCTGGGTTAAAAGATTGGGCAAAGTGAAATTATGCGAACCAGTAGCTGATCAGCTGAAGTCACGGGCCACTGTACAGACAGACTCTTCTTTGTTCTCTCAATAATGTGCAAAGGGGGATCGTTAGTTATAGTTGCGTCTCTGAGATAATGACACGCCTCGGCTTATGACCGATTTGTTTTCTTCCACGAACTGAACGTCCTTTCGATCGGTCTTATTTCTTCGCATTGAAAACAAAGCAATGTTTTTTTCCTTCAAATACAAAAGCGATTTATTCCTGATCGTCATGAATAACAAATATTGAGTGTAACCATAACATAAAGTGAACAGTACCGTACCACAAATCAAACATAAAGTATCAATGACAAATAATATATCTGCAGAAGAGACTGTCGAGAAATCGACCTGTACCACTTGATGAGAACACCTGTCGGAGTATTCACAATAAAATGGACATACCGCATCTTAGGCTTGGTTATTTGTCAAGGACAGTTAAGACATTATCTAAATTGGACTAAATATTAAAGCTTGTTACATTGTTTGGTTCTCACTGACTGGTGCCGTTCGTATTTTCCACGTAACACACATACAGCCTCAAAAAGTTTCTTTTCCAAACAAATTCACGAAAGTGTCCAATAAGAACAGAGTTAAAGCTTGTTACACTAACTACACATTTCGGTTACTTTACTGACATATCGTTACACGACCCTTAAACTATTTCACGGCAGATTTCTTTGCGTTAATCAACTCTGTGTAACTCCTCTATGTGCTCAATAACACATCCATTACTGTTCCTGATAATAATACAAAAAATAAGCATATTCTTTTGAAATTCTGTGATGTCTCGGCATCATATGGAGATATACATAAATCTTTCGTGTTTCGTTAGTTTAAATGCATTCCCCTTCTTATATCTTTCGAAAATATCCGAAATATTCGCGATTCACACTAAGTTTAATGATCCGAAATCATTTAATCACTCATACGATCTTCTACATTGCTAAATACACGAGTTACCCCATACTCGCGGTTAAATCAATTCCGCCAACCCAATCTAACACGTAAATAAATACAATATACATGAACATAGCAATTTCCAAAATAAAGCTGAGGATTTTACGTAATCACCATGCAATAAAGCTTTCTGTTGGATGAACAATTCTCATGTAGAGTTAGTTTCGATGGTAGTCGCATTCACAGGCTTCGCTAAGTAAATTTTTGTTCTTTGAGTCTATGTTACTCCGCTATTGAGGATACTGATCGTCATATTTCGTTTTCTGTGGAGGAGGATAAGGTGCATAATCTGATTTCTGTGGAGGAGGATAAGGATGAGGTGGATAATCTGATTTTTGTGGAGGAGGATATGGCTTAGGTGGATAATCTGATTTCTGTGGAGGAGGATATGGCTTAGGTGGATAATCTGATTTCTGTGGAGGAGGATAAGGATGAGGTGGATAATCTGATTTCTGTGGAGGAGGATAAGGCTGATACGGTTTCTGTGGAGGATATCTCTGGTCTGGTTTCGTCGGAGCGTAAGGGTCTCCTCTTGGTGGATAGTCTCGTTGTGGCGAAGGGAATGGTCGAGGCACTTGAGGGGAAGCACTAGGCGGGAACGGAAAATTTGGCACCGGAGGAAAGGGTCTCGGCGAAGTACGGAATCCATTTCCTTTGGGAGGGTACGAATGCTCCAGACACAACCACAATTTGAACTGAAACGAAATAGATAGGAATATTAATTAAAATTCTTTAAAAGCATAACTGGTGTTCAAATGAACTCAACATCAATAAAGCTGTATTTGAACATTGACAAAATGAACTGAATTAGAAAATCCATACATTAGATCATCGTCGCATTAGTCCCGAGATATTCTTGGATGGACCGCAATGAGGATATCCACCCGTGGAATCATATCACTTCTTGTCACACATACAGATGTTTTCTACGAGCATATCGCCATGAAGTAATAAACTTGCCTCGTGAGCGTGGGGGGAGGGGGGATGTTGAACAACAAATTCCGAACAGCGCATGTCAGTTGAACGACTTCCGTCTTAGCTTCAAACACTGCCCGCAATTGGACTATATATCCTTAACATAGAGATGACTCCCCAATATAAACCTTATTCTGTCCTGTAATAACCTCATGTTTCAAATAACAAATATCTCCGAAAATCTATTCATTGATAACTTACACTGGTTTCATTGCTAACGAGTACGTGTTATTGATTTTTGTTTGTTTTTCGAATGAATATAGTTCGCGTATCATGGAACTGCCGTAGTGTGTGATGCAGTGGGTGCTATTTGACTAAACGCAAATCAAAGCGCCGTGTTCTGATCAAATGTTCTAAATATGGCACGGTGCATGTTGGTATGACAACCTTACTGTCATTTCAAGCTATCAGTGGTCTCTTCCCCAACATCGCTCTACTGTTTGGAAGGTCCCCTTTTCAAGTCGGGAATTGACCAATTGAAATGACAGCTTCGCCAGTAGACTGTTTAAATCAGCTCAGGAGACCACGCTGAATAGCTGTCTAATGTGTTTCGAAACTGTACTAGTGCATTCCTCTGTTGTCAGGGGTCTAGTGATTACTGTTATGAGATTGGTTAAATTAACAATTGTCTTATTTCCGAATTTTACAAATTTAGTGGTCATAGGATCAAGCCATACTTACGTCATCAAGAAGTCCGTAGAATGGAGTTCCCCCTTTAATTTCTCCAAGACTGAGTGCACACTGAACTACCCTTATTTTACCTGACAATACATAAAAAGAGAAATAAACATATGGGTATTTCTTTTTTTTCGAACAACTTTGACATAACATTATTCTGAAAAAGCAAGGGTACATCCAGTAAGTAAAACGTCCAAAAAGTTTTCGTATGGACTCCACTTCTCAATATATCTCTCTTTGTTGAATTCACAGAAAATTTCACGCGACGATAGTTAAACGTGGGTGGACCAACGATCGGATGGCAGTACATTGTACTATTGCTTATTTGCTGGTCGCTTACCTGATACATGCACGGAATCAGTTTTCTGTAACGAGGCACTGTTGACGGTCAGAGTCAAGTACTTCCCGTCATAAAGGTAGGTGACGTGTTTGTACTCTCCAGGCTGAAAGAAAAAGTGGAAGAAAAAAAATGAAAACTTAAATGTTCCAAAGGCCAGTTTTACAGGGCGAGTTGTCACAGGTTCTCATGAAACGTCGAATGGTCACGTGAAGACGCAGCCTTCTGAAAAGCCACATGTCATGGCGCTATCGCATCGACACATTTGTGTTAGATCAACAGACAATTAAAGTCTCACGGGGATGGATTGAAATTTGTACGATTGGCAGTAATACATGTGTGTATACTTGGTGGAGAACGACACCTCTCTTGACAACATAGACTTTTATTGAAACTGTACATATAAGTTAGCACTGTTAAACATAGCAGAAAAATGAAATAAAAATCGAGGGTTGCCATATCAGCTTATGGCTATGGATGCCCATTATTATCATGGGAGTACCTCGGATTAACACAGAAATGATAGAAAAATGCAGAAAAATAACCAAACAATTCGATTGTTAGATAAAAATGAACAGATTCTTAATCGAAGTTTCAGATGACACGTAAATCATTCGGCCGTACCCAGGATTTGCTGAGGGGTGGTTCGCCTTTACTCCAAAAGGGCACATCAGGGGGTTCGCTGTATGGGAAGAGGGGCAAATTGGGGGTTCGCTTCAGTTTGCAAAGGGCATTTATATGAGAAAAATGTATAAAATTTCCGAAAGGGGGGTTTTCCCGAACCCCCCCCCCCCGGCTACGGGCCTGATCTATCAGTTCAGACTTGCGAGTGTATTAGCAATCTAATTATCTGCTCCCCTATTTGGATAGCGACATATACGATTGTGGAGCATTGATAGGATATTAATTTATTACGATTGGTTTATTAGTAACCAGTTTCTACCTCGGCGATGGTTTCGTGACGATAATGTGCTGAAAAAATGAACTTAATTGCACCTTCTTGGTGCTTAATGAAAGTGGATATCTGTCATAAACGATCAACAACTTACCACGTATGGGACTGATACAACTGCAGTTTTGCCATAATTTCTGTACGTGTCGACAAGAGCTGAGACGGTCTTCGAAGTACGATCGAATACTATTTCCACTGACGGTTTCTTCCCACAGTCTCCGTTGCTAACAAGGATTTCATTTTTCCCAGCGTACTTGTCTTTGCCTAAAGGTTTTTCTAGGAAAGCGAAATATATCTTGAGTGGTGGTCCGAGTGGGGCATTAGCGAAGCGCCAGAGGACCAGTTGTGCATTGTGGAACTCGCCAGCGTAACCATCCTTAGCCCACGGTACCTTCACGCTCTTCACACTATTCCATTCATTGCCGACGGACACATAGTTACCGGAGACATCCCTAACGCCGTACTTGAAGTCAATGAATACCGTTGGTTTACATCCTGAATAGAAAGAATATTAGCTGTGTTCATATAAAATATATAGAAAGAAAATATATATGAATACTTTTATTGAATACCCAAGATTAATAAGATTAATGTTCTGTGTCACCATACTGCCCTGCCGAGTTTGTTTTTGTTTAATGTTACTTGAATAATACTTTCCGTAAAGATAAGACAGAGCAGTTATACTGCCTACCTTTAGGGGGTGGTAGTTTGATGGTAGCCGCACATCCACATTTGACCTGTACGAAGGCGGTGCCTGGAGCGCATGGTCGTATGAATTCTCTATAGTTCACGATCTCTCGGTATTTGGTAGGGTACCCAGGCACCGGGAAAAGCCTACAGACTGTAAAATATAAAAAAATAACTCAAAATAGAAAATCATTGGAAAAGGTTATCACAAAGAACGATTAGAAAAAAGGAAGCGTTAAGGGAACGACCCCTGACCCCCGATCCACGACAACTGCACGGCAAAGCCTTAACATGACTCGAATTTGGGCCACCGATTGACAATCGAGTTATTATTTCAGCCTGAGAATTAATTGTGAGCAAATGTTCTGAGGACCTTTCTTCTGAATATGACAGGGTCAACTGATTACCATCTTCAATTTTTGAAAATAATCTGGTAACTTGGCACTGAAGCAAGCTGGGAAGGAAGAACAATTAATGTAGCATAATCGTGAAGAGAGCATGAAGAGGTACATGTATATTTGGGTTCTTGCCTTCTTTTTTCGGCTGCTCTTTCTTTGGTCCACAAGTATCATGACAGTCGGGGGCCTTGACACACGGAAGGTGGTCCGCTTTGTTGTAACCGTAATCTGCTTCGTAACGGTAGCCGTAAGCACAGCAGAAAATGGCGCTGGTTTGCTGGTAGTGGTCGCATTTATGATAGGCAGCGCAGTTGCCATACACAGGCGCTGTTTTTGCTTTGGTTGCCAAACACGGGTCTGGAAATTAAAAGGGATACAGGGTTTGTTTTAATAATAACAAAGGATAAATATTTTGTTTTACGCCAACTAATTCTACTTAGTATACAATGGTTCTATTTCTATGTACACTATTTGAAATGTTCAGAATTTCTCAACATTTTAATTAATATAGTCAATAAATCTAGTGACAACTAAATTCTCTCAATACGACGTATTTCTTACCCCAGGGACACTTGGTATTCTCCGGTCGTACACAGGTCAGGATTTTCTGATTCCAAAACAAGTTATAGGGACATTTCTGTTTCCTTGGTATCAACTTGGTGCCACCATACTTCTGACACTGAACAAATGCCTGACAGTCTTTAGGAAACGGATTGAACCCGACTCCATTCTTGAAGCGGCAGTTGTCACATAGACTGTATGGTAGGTGGGGATCGGATGGTGGATGTGAACCAGGTTTTGGTCCAGTTGGAGGTTTGGGAAACGGACCCGGTTGGGGGTATGTGTCAGGCCTGGGGTATGGACCAGTTGGAGGTTTGGGGAACGGACCCGGATGGGGGTATGTGTCAGGCCTGGGGTATGTGTCAGGTCTGGGGTATGGACCAGTTGGAGGTTTGGGGAACGGACCCGGTCGGGGGTATTTGTCAGGCCTGGAGTATGGACCATTTGGAGGTCGGGGGAATGGGTCAGGTTTAGGGTATGTGTCAGGCCTGGGGTATGTGTCAGGCCTGGGGTATGGACCAGTTTGTGTTTGGGGAAACGGGCCTGGTTTGGGGAATGTGTCAGGTCTGGGGTATGGACCAGTTGGGGGTCGGGGAAACGGGACAGTTTTGGGGTATGTGTCAGGTCTGGGGTATGGACCAGTTGGTGGTTGGGGGAACGGGCCTGGTTTGGGGAATGTGCCAGGTCTGGGGTATGGACCAGTTGGGGGTCGGGGAAACGGGCCAGTTTTGGAGTATGTGTCAGGTCTGGGGTATGGACCAGTTGGGGATTGGGGGAACGGGCCTGGTTTGGGGAATGTGCCAGGTCTGGGGTATGGACCAGTTGGGGGTCGGGGAAACGGGCCAGTTTTGGGGTATGTGTCAGATCTGGGGTATGGACCAGTTGGGGATTGGGGGAACGGGCCTGGGTTTGGGTATGTGTTAGGCCCGGGATATGTGTTCGGTTTGTGGTATGGGTCAGGTTTGGAATATGTGTTCGGTTTGTGGTATGGGTCAGGCTTGGTATATGGGTCAGGTTTAGAGTATGGGGAAGGCCCAGTGTGAGTAAATGGTTTCGGCGAAGGCTTTGGTGGAGGGCTAGGCTTTGGTGAAGGGCTAGGTCTAGGGCTGGGATTTGGGAATCGGCCAGGATCGGGCTTTGGATCAGTTGGCGGTCGAGTGAGTGGTTTATGTTGACGGAATGGGAAGGGAGGTGGTTTGCGGAACTGAGGTGGCATTGCGTACGGGTTGGGGTTAAAAGGTGGAGGTTGTCTCCCAGACGGAGGACCGTGAGAGTTAAATGGACCAGGGCCGTAAGAATTATGTCCGAACATCGGTGGCTGGTAATAGTTGGGTGAGAAGGTTTGTCTTCGAGGAGGGTAATAGTTATCATGATCGAACGATTTTGATGGCGCCGGGAATTGGGATCTAGATCTACCACTTTCGTCGCTGTAAGATGCTGTAAAGAAAGAACAATAATTGGCTCAATCAGTGGCATTGTTGGAGAAGTTAACAAATGTGTGGATTGGCTATAGAATGTGGCACGTTTACGTTACGTGTATATTGTGTATCCGATATGCATATTGCATGAAACCCCATATAGGCCTACCACATATATCTTCAGTTTGAAATACTTTCATTAAATGCGTATACCGGTAAAAGGAAAATCAACAAATATAAAACTTCACCTGACGAAGCGGTTGCTATCTGCAGACCCATGGTCAGAACAATAAATAGTTGACCCGTCGGTCTGAAAAAAGCAAGCAAACATGAATTAGTTGTGATGTTTGATAATCTGAGGGCATCATTTTATCTTGAAAATATCGTATATGGGCAATGGCAGGGGAGAGCGTGATTGTAATTTTACCAACATCGAGCTAGCCTTTCAAAGGATCAATAAATTAGGGCAAATTGATAAAGATCAAATTTATAACGACTCGCGTGATCTCTACTCAGGCATGTTTACTAATGTTTATAGTGTTATATCGTGAGATATTAGCCAATTTGTTACCAATAACACTCATGGAGGAAGTTTATGGATTGTCACTGGTAAATGACGCATACTTTGGCATCATGTCCGACATCGCACGGTATCTCTAAATTCATTTAGTCAGCCATATCGCAAAACTCCCAAATCTATCATCACCTTGTTCACCCTAACACATCTTCACATTTCAAGTTAAATACTACACTGACGTTCCGTCATCTACCTTGACCTAATGCGTGGGTAAATTGTTCAAACTGTAAACGCACGTCATAGCCAATCACATATGAGCAGGCCAACACCGTGCAGAGAGGATTTTCGTTGATGTCTGTGTGATTTCCAAACATGGCAAGTGGGGGTTGTATTAATTTTCCTTATGAGAAATGTTTATATCCTTCGAATAGCCAATCAAATTTGAATCTTTAAGAGGTCATACCGTCGCTCTTCTCCTAATATGGACCACGGAATATTTATAGAACTATGACATCACCAAATCGTATCCTGACGAAAAATTGTGTTATGTTCAGCCAAGTAAACAGGTGTAGTGTTTGACTTGGGTATGCGAAGATGCTCCAACAATGCTAGAGCTGTGACCCTCCACTGTCGATGTTCGGTGTATGAGTACGAGGTACACACCCTGATTTCAGAGAGAGGCCATAGCCAAGTATTGTACTTCGTGTATGACAGTTCACTATGACGGAGGATGATACGAACTCCTCTAGACCATTAACATCAGGGACCATTCTTGAATGATTTGAAGGTTGTCTACCCTTGATTCTACAAATTACACTTTGTCCCAATGGTACTTCTGATTTTACCGGTTCAAAAAGGAGAATATGCCTCTCGGGTGGATATCATATAGGCAATGAATAAGACTGGAAATATTGGGGTACAGTGGATTTGTGGCGAAGAGTAACAAAACAGTGCATAGTTTATAAGAACAAAATACAAAAGTTCAATCATTTACAAATTCACCTGACCGGCATGTGACAGCCAATATATCGGCAAAACGGATAGGTGTTTGAAACAACGTGCACGTGAACATTCCACAGGAAATAGTAACATTTGTAAGCATATTGACAACTGTGATGGATTTCAGATCTGGAGAAT
The DNA here is from genome assembly GCA_036873755.1 of Hanleya hanleyi. Classification (NCBI taxonomy): domain Eukaryota; kingdom Metazoa; phylum Mollusca; class Polyplacophora; order Lepidopleurida; family Hanleyidae; genus Hanleya; species Hanleya hanleyi. Next base: position 185,998 of record JAVTVY010051934.1, read on the forward strand.
GTTCAACCAACCAGATTCACCCACTGATATTAGTAGAGCCGAAATGTCCTGACGAATGATTCAAGAAAATTGTGAAATAATAGACTCCTCTTGACACTGGTCCGAAGTCCTCTTACGAGAGGCGTTAGCTATAAGACGCTGCAGATCCGATTTAAATCATGGTCTAAAAGTATCAAAAGAGCTTGTTTTATTCCGATGAAATGTTAAGCTGTTTTATACCAGTACCGGATTATTGTGTTGTCTTATAGTACCGGATTATTGTGTTGCCTTAATAGTTTGGCTATCTTCACAGTGAACACTACTTGTATCATATTATGTAATTTAACTGTCTCAATACTTTGTGACTTTTGCCGCTCTAATGCCCAAAGCTACTCACGAATTATATGCTCACCATTTGTCCAAACACCTGATCGGCTGACCTGATACTCACAGTTGTGTACATACCTTGTTAAATACTGGAGTTGTCTCATTGTATATATTCCTGATGATGGCATAAATATATGTTGAAATATTGAATCGCAAGATGTCTTTTCTAAGTACATTCGGAGTTACTTTCCTCTTAGTTTATAAGCATATATACCCAGTAAACTACATTCTGCAACTGTTTACTTTGTTTACCTTTCTAGAATATATCAGCCATTAGTCTGCGAGTGCCTCAATTATCCATTAGTCTGCGAGTGCCTCAATCTAGGTCAACCAAGACGGTCAATTAGGGGAATACCGTCTGGACGTCACGCTCTGAACAATTCTTGCGAAATCTTCGCCCATATTCTACGAGATCCCATAATAAGCCAATCACGACAATGCACTTTGACAATGATTGGCGGGAGTAAACCCTTTGATGTCGCACATTGTCTGGAAATGATGCCATATTTTGACACTGATTCCTGTTTACCATATTGATCCACGTGCTACCGGGTGTAATTACAATGGGCGTGATTTTGAAATTGTTTCACCAAGCAAGCCACCTGATTAGCTAACAAATGTAGTTTGAAAATTCGCACGGGATTTACATAGCGCTGAAATCAGATATAACATTCCATGATATTGCGAGTGCCTTAGATCAAGACAAACCGCGACGCCTCTCTCCTCTTCACCTATCTAGTTATAGAGTACAATAACAATCCGTCATTTACCTTCAATTACTCTACTGAATGAGGGTTTTTTTCGAACGTCATACGGAAAATTGTGTTCTGTTTATCTCCAAATATGGCAATTGGTGGTTGTATTGATTTTCGAAAGGGAAAGATATACATCTCATTCGAATAGTCAATGTTTGAATTCATATACAGCCGCACCTCTGATTGAGTCTCCTTTGGGCCGAGAAATGTTAAAGTAGCTATGACATCATCAAACCTTATTTTGAAAAGAAACCATGTCACATTTAATCAAGGCGAGTATTTGTAATGTTTGCCTTAGGGGTGTGAAGATGTTATGTAACGGAAAACGAGAACTGATTTTGAAATCTTCTTTCGTAATGCAAATGACTATACCAGGTTCTATTAAATTGCAAGTAATCTTCAAATCCGCTCGCTTCTTCAAAATATCCAAATGATATTTCGATTATATAGAGATAGCTTAAATAAAATTCCATCATAGCACAAAATACAATGAACTTTGCATTTGTATAACTATTTCTTAGTGCAGATTCACACCCATATTACTTCGAAGAGAAATACGCGTGTTATTGTTTTGGTCATAGTACGACCCTCATAAAATTACTTATTCTTGGCCGTAATATATTTCCATTAAAACATCAGTCTACGAAATTTGCTTGACCAGTTTTAGCAATTAACTTTTTTCACTGCGTTATGAACTTGAAAGCAATAGTTTTTATCTAGGTGGTCCTTGTTGTTTTTTATCATAGTTCACATGTTAATTTTATCTGCTTGACACCGTGAACATATGCCCATTAGCCTGTCACTACTGTTCCGTGTAACAACTTTACATCTATTTCCGTTTAAGAAATAACTCGAACACGTGGGGATATATATATATCCACGTATGAACACGCACGACAATAGTTGTATTATTTCATCTAATGATAATTAATGTACTATAAATTAAAAAGTATAAATTATCGATTGAGGAGACGAACTCATAATTAATTCAAAACGACAGAAAAAATATCAAAGCACTAAATTACATATGATTATCAGTGGCGATCAATATTTATATATTTGATTCTTCCAATGTATGTAACTATATACATCTATAATTTGTATATGTGCATCCAAGCGTACTCATTTATCATTGCAAGTTGGTAGATTATTTGACGATTTATATGCCTATCATTTTATCATATATATTTGCTATATAAACTCAAACGGTATTATCTCACTGTAATTTTGTTACAATTATCTACAAATAATTGTCCTATCTACTTGCGATTGTGGTGGACTAAACTCTGAAGTTAGTAAGGGGCCTCCCAATAGATCACCGGTACGGATGTCATCAATAAATGACTGAAACGAGGTTGCTATAATATAATTAAAACTAAGCAAACCGATATACGAGATTGAAATCTGAATAGAATCAGAAGAATAGCTATACTTTATGATTAACATTGATAGATCCAAATCAAGGTGTACTGTGTTTTTTCTGGGTTATCCTTGGTACTCCGTATTCAGAATGTGAATGGTTCCTCCGGAATGTTACGGGTAGACTGGAACTGCCCTTGCCAAACCCACATATTAATTGTATAACATCATATTTCAAATACTCATATATAATTATATAAATAATAATATTAACCATCAGGAACATTCTCTGCATGGTTATCTTCATTCATCAACAGAAGTTCACTATGCAATCCTAAAGTAGCTAAGCTTACCGTGTCAGGAGCCACATATTGATGATGTTATAACTCAATCTCATAAACAGGTACTCCTATAGTAGTCCTTCCAAGCAATCCGATCTGTCTGTGATCCGTTTGAAATCTGCTTAACTCGGAAGGGTTGGTAGAATTTATACACCTCTCATGTCTGATGAAAAACTTCAAGGAACCAACATGCATTTGCTTTTTTCCTTTGCAGCCTTCCTCCCATGCACTTATTTTGGGGCGGGCTTGCACGATACATCATGGTCCGGACTTTTGTCAAAAATGGGCGGACGACAGGTAGGTTATTTTTGTTCCCATAGCAACAACTATTTCCCTACGAGAATAGGACGTTGTGCTGTTCAATCAACCTTAGCAAACGAAAAAATTCCAAACAAAAATCCACGTCTCAATTTTTCTTCACCAGGTCGCTTCAAGGGCATTTACGTTCTATCTTAATTTAACAGATTTGTTTTGTTTTTATTTTTTTTATTCCCTTGTATTTTCGGCTCGGATGACTCTTTCACCATATCGTACTTATCATCATGCTAAAATGCATGTTGACATGCCTGCGTATTTACGGGACCTCCGAATGAGAAGGATATATGTTTTTTACTCATGTCTTGATGAATTCCTTAAAATTTTCGACAGGTTATTGCTATGTCATTCCACATCAGCCACATGCACGTATTTTCTCTAAGTATAATTAATAAGATAATAATAATTTTTACCTGGAGTTTATCTAACATTTATTTGCAGGAAAATATCAGAACTCATATTTTAAAATAACGACCGGCAATATTTGAAAAACGAAAGGTTATTGTACAAAAAATGAATAAGTTATTGCAGAAGGATCTCGACAATTCAAAAGAGTAAATTGGACAACTATATACACTTTTGATATTTTGGGCTTCATAATTTATTTTCAGTGCGACAATAATCGGATAAAAACTTAAACCGTGGAAAAAATTAAAGCAATTTCCTTCTGAAGTCGCCTTGGTGGGACGGATAGTAAGAACAGGAAAAATAAAAAGACAAATAAACAAAAAACGGAAAATCGGATAATTAATAATATTACGAAAATTTCTGATAATGTCCAAAAAAGTGTTTTTTTCCAAGTTTGCCAATTAATCAGTCCTAAGGACAAGGTAACCTTCGGAAAACCACACATTTTGAATTGATGGATTGAGGAATATACAAGTAATTACATTTCTTTTAATACCCTTGGTACAGATGGCCATTCTGAATAAGTTATTCGCATCTACATGTACATGCATGTATAGCGTGCAAACAAACCTATAAAGCAATACCACGCAAGTTCGTATATGGATATAGCAATAAACCTATACAGACACCGCCCTATTAAATGTCTATATAGAAGGAAGCTTTGAAAATAGTACATTTTCATTTTTTTTTAATTAATCGAAGACGGAATTCGAACTCACCGTGGGAAATGAACAATTTACTTCATCACACCCTAATTTACTCTATGATTCAATAATCTCAATGTTGCGTGATTGACCCTAAAATTGGGACATAATATCCCACAACTGTCTTACGGGTTCTTATTTTGACTGATGTACCCTATACGATCTTATAACACAGTTGGCCTTTCCGCTTCCCGATGTGAAAGGAACCAACACGATGAAGAGTTGGAGCCATCACCTCATCCAATGATCGCCTTTGATGGTGATGGCCATCACCATTTTAGGGTGATGAAGTCTGGTCATCACACGAAAAGGTGATGACCCTAAATATACACTGATTGCATACTGACCACCCTAAAAATGTGATAAACTGGCCAATTTAGAATCAGTCACATCGATGATCATCTAGGTGATGAACTGAACCATCACCTTATGGTACTTACAGTGCAAGTTTACGTGATATTCAAGATAACCTTCTTAAGTATATGATTTATCTGCTGATAACCTTCTTAAGTATATGATTTATCTCCTGCTATACCCTTCTTAAGTATATGATTGATCTCCTGCTACCCTTCTTAAGTATATGATTTATCCCCTGCTTTACTACTTTAATTTTAAAAATTTCAGACTGTTTTACTACTTTAATTTGAATAATTTCGGTGTTATGACACTGTTATGTTTTTGTGGAGAACAGCACCACAAGCATGTCGGAAGTTGTTCATGACGTTATTATGGAGCGACTATAACAAAGTCGTAATTCTACCTTGTCACAAAGCTATTCCATTCTCTCGCTTGTCGCCACGTCCCGCTAGGAATCTATGAATGCATAAATGAATGTTTATTCTCGTTCTCTGATACAGAGCACTGAGACATCACTGAAACAATCAATACAATGAATCAAAATTAAGAAACTTGGGGGAAACGCATCTGTACATAAATAATAGTGCTGGACACACGAAGTTTGAAGTTGTTCTAACGTCAAAAGGGACCGGGAGGACTTCTCTCCCACTGTAGAAAACTGATTTTCCGATCAGTTGAAAGCTCCGAAACAGAATAGGCCTGCCAGTGAGATGTTGGGTAGAATCGTTTTAACGTTTTACTATTCACATCATTATCTTGAATATGACATACACATACATAACTAACAGAGTAACAATTTAAAAGGTGATGACCAGCCATCATCACCATAAGGTGATGACCAGCCATCATCACCATAAGGTGATGACCAGCCATCATCACCATAAGGTGATGACCAGCCATCATCACCATAAGACGGTGATTACAGTTTTTCTGACTGTCAATCCTAGCTTACCCCGTATGGGGGGACAATGAGTATCAAAATAAACTATAATATGCGCTTTACCAGCTCAATGCTAAATCCACTGATATGATTCTATCTTCATAGCATTCACCACTAGTAAACATGAGTAGTGTTGTAACAGAGGTCTGTTACGGTATATGATGTGAGGCGAAGTCACTCGTAGAACTTGATGCACGTTTATAGACAATTAACAGTTAAACATAGAAACACACAGGAACAAATATACTAAATCGGAACTCCGGATAATTTAGGTTGGGATTCCAAAACTATAAATCACAATGTCCGTAGATTTGGATATCCATAAAACTGGTTATGATTACGACTGATCTTGAATTTATAGGGAGAATGTGACGTAAAAATATGGTAACTAACAACAGAGGAATACAAGTGGAAACAGAGCAATAATTATACAAGGAACAAATGAACGTAACGAACGGGCTAAAACATGCCACAAAACAAGGCCTATTCAGAAGTAATCAGAGATATAGGGATTAAAGATTAAGGAGTCAATTTACCCAAGTAAAACTATATGCATACAGGCAATGTTCTGACATGAAATGTTTTTGCACCGACTAAATACTAAAATGACAGGTTACAAACATAATTTAAGTTAATGAATTAATAATAACACAAAATAAATTAGTCAATACACTCTGTGACAATTACCCCCCTGTCCCGGTGAAAATGATGCCTCCTAGCATGAACATGGAATAAATTAGGAAAATAAGGGGTTTTTTTTCCAACTGTAGTTGTGGACACAATTTCAATACTGAACTATATTAATAAAATAAGAATCATTAATTTCAAAACTGACTTCTTGAACTAAACACGCGAATGCGGGTATTTGTGGATTAGCTCAGCATATAAAAAAGAAAGCCACTCGAAGATTATAAGTGCGAGTGTCTGGGGGGAAAGATTCCTTCTGGATCAAAGTGGACATCGGATGTAATGTAATGACGGAATGTTGAGTTTTCGACCGGCAAGATCAGTTAAGTGCAGGTTACCAGTTTTATCGTAACCGTTGCAAATAAATGTTCTAAGTTCGCTAATGGGCTCATCTATCCTATAGACTGAGGTGCCCATGAGTCCTTCTATATCTGGAGACCTGATTTGTTCAAATGGAATCATCTTCACCCGAACGAAGTCTGGAAATCTGTCTTGGGAGTGTGTCGTGGTCATCGCATTACAGGTTATTTTCGGCAGTCGGGGACCTGGAATATACCGCTCATAGTTCGCGATGTAAGATAAAGCATCCGAATCCAGGTTTTGATGCAGGACCCATGAATTGCGGTTATTATTGAGTCCTTTCCATTTGATAAGAAATGCCTCATGGTCGTCACGTGTTATTCTTCGTTTGATGACCTTCTCTGTCACTTTCTGGAGAGCGTCTGATTCAGTCTTTGAGACTGGTGAGCACGAAGTCGCCGTGTCTGTTGAGTGATTTTCATTTACAGCTACAATTTCAGGTTCGGAGGTAAACGCTTCGTTTTTGACTGTAGGAATGTTGACAGACTGAACGGTTTCGCTACTTGTAATATCAGCATTCTTGTCCGTAATGAAATGGGTCACGCGCTCCTGATCTCGTCGACGTTGTGCCGGTGATTTCTGCACGCTGGGTTTTAAAGTTTGGCCATGTTCAGATACTTGAGTTTGGGTCAATGTTTGTGTCTCCACACTGGCACATGAAGGCGTCGTCTGCAAGCCCGCGTCCGTTACCTCAGTCGGTGACGTCATAGTGGCTGTCGTATTCAATGAGGCTGTTTCCGTTTGAGTTTCATAATCAGCGAATGCTCGACCAATGCTGCTAGGTGCAGCAGGAACACAAACCTGTGTGGTATAACCATGTTCCTTGGTCTTACGCTGCAGAAAATTGTTCATGCGGTCTCTGTCTCGTCGAAGTTGACAGTTGGACTTTTGCCACTTTGGCCTGAGATCAAATTTTGGTCCATCTGTCTTACGCCACTTGAGAGTGAGGTTTATATCATTCTCGTCGTTTTGGAGGTCCCAGGTTAGCTTAATAAGCTCGTGGACCCCTAGCTGTTGGAGAACCGAGAGCAGGTATTCCGGAATAATAGTCCGGTAGCCACTCGCGAAAACATGTCATTCCGTAGCACCCCCCGCGTAGATTTTGTTTGACTTCTTTTTCATGAAGATCAACATCTCCCGGTCAGTTAAATACCTGATGTAGATATCTACGGTGGTGCCTAAGGGTGCTGTATGCAATTGTTTGATGCTGACTGGTTTTGAATAATTTGAAACCGGATTGGGGGTAGGGGTAATTCAGCCCATATATTTTTATTATCCCTGCGCTTGGCGATCTGAAACTTACACAAATTCACCTCCGAATAATGACCTTTCAGATAAAACAGTCCAAATTCCTCTACCTAATACAGCCACGTCATAGTGACGTCATACGCTCGAGAAGCCTTTGTCTCATGAGTTTTGGGAAATATTTTCTCCGATTTTCTCTGTTTCTTTCGTAGTAATCCATTCTTGATGATATTTGACATTTAATCGTCAAAGATATATGTCTCCCGTTTAATTCTAGACCAGATACGTCTTTCTACTAAGTCCCGTTTGACCTCAGCATGGATTCATATAGATGTTATCGGGTCATGACTTCATTAAATCCAAATGGGGGTAGGGGAGATTACTATGCCATATTTTCTTTAGTTCGCGGTTTATCATACTGAAATGCTCCACGCATTGCTTTTGGATATCGACCTGAAAGATAGAGGAATCAGACTTCCGGTAACTGCTTCAGTTTCGTTGCTGTGACGTCATGAATCTAGAAATTGTATTTTTTCCTTTATTCGTCTGATTATCGCGCCTTGTTCTGTTTTTTTCTTTCTTTATTTCCATTTAATGTTCCGCTTATATCTGGATAGTGTTTCAAAAGGTTTCATTTGGACCAAGTGTCGTACAGAAGTAAATTAATATGATTTTGTGGGTGACAAACTAATAATCTGGCCTGAAATAAGATAAAATCTGATTGAGAGTGTCCCACAAAAATCGGGGTTAGTTGGAATTCCTCATGTCTCTTGTGAAAACTTGGATTATAATGAATTTTGCATGGGTATACGTAACTTTAATACAATCACAGCAAGGGATTGGGAGGAAACATTAACTGTAATGAATAAGAAACGACTTTATTACTGGAGATGGTATGTTTGCTCAATCTTGTTTGCGATGAAATATGGGTAGGATCGAAATGGCGGCCGTGTTCGGATGGTCTGATAACTCGGTAAACTAAGATGGTATAGGGGCCGTGAGGATACTTCATAGTCTCCACATGAACAGCTGCAATAAAAGCGCGGCCGAGATACTTAGGCTACGTTCGAGAATCCACCTCATTCTTGAGTCTGAATGTGAGGTGCCGAGGGAAGCCGAGTCATATGGTGGCCTTCTAGTTGCCAGACGTCGTCAATTTTCCCCACATTTCTGCGTATCGATCCAATGTATTACCTGTATATGGTAGGTATCTGCTGCAGGACTGTTAGTCTTCGAGGCCCGCCACTGTACTGTCGAATGTCATTCGACAAATATGTGTAGGTTCATCATTTTGGTGGGAAATTTAAGCTGTACGACGTTGGGCATTACAGGTTAGTTTTTCAGGGTATTCTTGCATTTACCATGTTTACCCCATACTGAGACATTTACGTCATCAGGCGTCCTCGATGCTCGCCCATTAACACCAAACGAGTTATTTGTTTGAGCTGATCGGTCATCACAGCGCCCGAGCTAGTATCTAAATCCGCTTAAGCCGGTGCTAGGGGCCGTGTGGATACTTCATATTCTTCACATGAACAGCTGCAATAACAGCGCGGCTCAGATACTAAGGCTAAGTCCACCGTATTCTCGGGTCTGAGGTCTGAATGTGAGATGTCGAGAAAAGCTTGTGGTTGAGTCATATGGTTGTTTTTTAGCCGCCAGAGGTCAGTTCGTACCGCCTCTTGTATATCGCTCCAATTAATCACATATATACATCTCATTTTGCCGAGACTGCATGATATTTGCAAAAAGGGACAGAAGAGGGATGCGCAAATAACTGACGGCAAGATAACACAGCCTTACAATGTAACTGGATTTTAGCTAATTTTTTGTTTTTGACTATAACGTCTGAGGCTGTTCAATCTGATTAAAATTAAATCCTGTCTGTTCCCCCATTTGGATATGTCGCTTGACGGATCTAACAGGCTTGCAGCAACACGAGTCACAACCAATCCTGAGAACACTTCATAGTGCTTTGAGGGGAACATTAATGACAGAGAAATTTTGATTGACTCAGTCGACTGCTATTAAATATTCATGGTAAGAGCGCTCAGAACACAAAATTCAATTGTAATACTTATTATTCTATGTAGTGACATGTACGATTGGGGAGAATTGATAGGATATTAATTTATTAAGATTGGGGGTTGTTTGGATATCATGTGTTTTCACATAGTGTTCAAATGAACATCGCATTCAGAGCGTGACTGATACTCTGGACACGACTTGGAATTCATTTGGATAAAGATTAATGATCAGTGATTTCCGAGTTTATGTATAGAACATCATTATGTCTTGCTAACATCATTGAAAACTGTTTTTCTTGTATTTATTTCATACACATTAGAATTGAGGCTAACTGTCATACGAAATAGGTCTTGCGATTATTGAAGCGGAATTTCGTTATGGACTGCGGCTGATCATTGAATCTTGATATCGGATCTGACACTTGCTGGTGATATAACTATTGTATTGATAAATTCATATATATTGGATCTTTTCGTATTTTTTTTCAATTACCCTTTATACAAAAGGAAGGCATTGGAATGTTTGTTTTTGTTTGTCAATATCAATTCAGCATCACAGTGTAATAGAACGTTCCCATAATGTATATCTAGCTTCAAGAATGAAATCAAAGAAACTCACAAGTATCCATTTTCGAATGAGATATATTTATCTAATTAATTTATATGAACTGAGGTACACATTTTCAATTTCGACCATCCACATTTTTCCTTGATGTGGATGTTATACGAATTAGATCTTTGGAGTATACACGTTGGGAGGGCACGGATTTCTGTTGCTTCAATGCATTTTGTCTCACTTCATGTATCATATTTGAAAATAGTTTGATGGGATCTGCCTTTCGTCTTCTCTCAATACTTTCTGACCTGAATCCATTCCTTTCATGTCATGTAACATTCGTTCATTTCATCTAGCAAATTAACGGGTTTTCTCTAATTAGATATCGAAACATTGGTGAGATTAGAAAAGTTGAATCCATCTTCTTTCTGTATGTCCATAATTTCGACATGGCACTAATGGAGTTAACAAATGCAAGCGGCAACTTCATATAGACCCGTTCTTAGTTACTAATTGACCACAAGCTAGATTAATAAATGCAAGCGGCAACTTCATGTAAAGCCGTTCTTGGATAAGAGTTGATCACTAGCAGCTAGTTGATAATCCTTAATCTATGTCGAGCAGAGTTTTAACATGTGTGAAACATATTAAACACATACCATAATTAAACGTAACATTAAACGGGCGGTGAGAAACGAAGCCGGCGTACTGACAAGAAGTCATATTACCCCACCGACAAATATACTGACTGCATATTTCTAAAATAACGTCACAAGAATCAAAAGTGACCCTGTCATGATTCTTATCTCAACCCCGCTTTTATTGTGACTGTTCATGTGGATATATTGAATGACATGACCACGCGGCCCCTAACACTGACTTGGGCGGTATTAGATACAAATATTTCAGAGCGACGATATATAGCCCTTTAACACTGAACATGCTATAAAGAATATACACGAGAGTTCAAAGAGACATTACAGATACATTCCAGAAGTATTGGAAGTTTGATTTCTCGTTTTGTTCAACTAGTATCCAACCACAAAGTCTTAAAAGCTTGAGCTCTCTAGACTCAAGCGTGAAGAAGATATTGAAGCATAATCACCCCTACCCCCATTCCTTGTTTGTTTTTGTGTTACTTCGAGAGCATTGGGAGAAGGCATCATGCGACCATACTCATTACCGTGGACGTCAACACCACGTTCCAAGTAAGCCAAGCATCCGTACGTCTTGAATACACACATCACGCAAAAGCTAACAGGGTAACAATACACCGTTGGAAAATTACAGCAAAAGGTCCAGAAAAAAATACTTCCATGGTGATAATAACGACATAGTGACACCAATATTGAAGATAATCGGAATCGCTTGCTTTATCTGAATGATCCGTACACAGACTAAATATGTGTTAAATTTCATTGCGTTAGGATCGAGGAGAAATAAAATATTAGAACGTAATCACCCCTACCCCTATTTCGGCTTCATATTTCTCATGCTCTGATGCCGTTAAACATGGTTATGTTGCATCCACGAAGTGCATATTAGATGGTTACACCAGGTCTAGAATTAAAGAAGAGAGGATTATCTTTCACAAATACAAATCAGGCAGAATGCAAAAAGAGTTTCTGCAACTGCAAAACAAAAAAGCCAGTCTCATTTCTAAAAAAATCGAGGGAAAATGTATCCTCCAAGTTATGACGTCATCTTGACGTAAAAAAAGGTAAAAGGCGTAACTTGGATTCCGTTATCTAATAGAACATTATTCAGAGGTCAGGTATGGGAAGTTACAGAAAGTTTAGTGCAAGAATAAAAAAGATATACGTTCATAAATACCCCTACCCCCATCTTAGAGTTAATTTTGTCTTGTTCAGGCAGCGGTGAAGAAATGCATGCTGTGACCTTAGGCACCACCGTAGATGTCTCCATCAGGTCTAGAATTGACCAGCAGATGATACTCGTTCATAAACAGTGGTCAAACTAAATCTACGTGGGGGGTGCTACGAAAACCTTATTTAGACCCCTTTTTGCGATTTGGCTACCGGATTATAACGGAAGCGGTCATCTTCACAGTCTAATGGGGGGAAACTAGTGTTGATAGAGCTGCCTGTTGACGAGAGGCCGGGATCTTGGATTCTCTCACCACGTGTAACAGAGATGAAATGTTTTTGCACCGACTAAATACTAAAATGACAGGTTACAAACATAATTTAAGTTAATGAATTAATAATAACACGAAATAAATTAGTCAATACACTCTGTGACAGTGTGACTAACGTCACAGGACCTACCAAGTAGGGTTTGATATGATTTAAGTGTGTACCTTGACCTTAAACTGACCATTTCCATGGTCGTAGGAGGCTTAAAATCAATCTGATGGACTTACTTTTTCCTACGAAGTAGGCTCTCATTTGCAAATTGTCCGGTAATGAGTGAGTGAGTGAGTGAGTCAGTCCATCCGAATCCTTTCGTCGGCAAATTAAGGAGAACCGTTGACATTAGAACCTTGATTTTTGGCATGAACGTGCATTAGGGAACTGTTACCATCAAGTTCTGAGCTGGCTAACTTTTGATGAAATTTGACCTACTTAGGTGACCTATAACATTACGCTTGGACCCCCAAGTCATCTTCCTCACTCTACTTCTTAGGCCCTGTGACGTTAATCACACTACTCATGTATTATTTATCGAAGACATAATTGATATTTCTTGTGTACAGCAGGTGGAGAGACAATCTTAATAAATTAAATCCTATATGCTTCTCTATCGTATGGTCGCTACAGGATCTTATACTCGCCGATCTCCCTCCGTGTTCTGTGATGTCATGTCATGAATATGCAGTGCTGCAAACGGACCAATCACATCCGTTTTAGTAGCGGCATTTCCACTCCCGAACTCGACGCTCGGCCTGACCGAGAAAAGGTGACATCGGGTCCCGCGCTGTTTCATGCCAGAAGTCTGGATTAAATGACATCAATTTAAACGGGAATTATACTATCTATAAATGACGGCATTATGACAGGGGAAGTCCTAAAAAAGCAACGACGAAACATCCGAGCTAAGTACGCATGCAGCGCACAACAGTGCACGGGGCAACTTCACAACGTATCGGCGAAATTTCTGACAGAAAAGTCGACTCGCTATAAGAGACATTTTAAAGTCTGACATACCTTTGTACCTACTGTCACCTTTTTCAGTCGAATTAGGGGATAATTTCGCCAAATATTCGCAAAATTCGTGGCTGCTGCCCGAGCTATTTTTCGCAGTCGCTGGACGAAGAGGCTCTGAACAGGTCGGTGGAAGTAATTTCGTCGAGCGACTGAATTATTTCTGTATATCGGGTATTTTCTCTGCAATATTACTATTTCATCATAGTGGAACTTCATCAGAAAATTGATTGAATCAGTAAAAGTAAATCTCGAAAGCGAGAATCGAAAAGAAATGTTGATATTTCTTGTTTTAACGCTGGCATATTCATGATTTAGGTATACGAAGTACCCCTATAGAGCCAACAGTCGGCTGTATCGATCAACTCGAGTCATGTCACCAGAGAATAGAGAAGATGGGCTACGATTGGTCAAGAGTTTGAAGACCCAGATGTAAACAAAACACGGAGGGAGATCGGCCAGTATAAGATCCTGTAGCGACCATACGATAGAGAAGCATATAGGATTTTAATTTATTAAGATTAGTGGAGAGACTAAATTTTCACACTCGCATCGTGCTTCTTGACGAAATCCATGCGGGCCGCCATTTTAACATGGTTTAAGCCCACTGCGCATTGGTTTTGCGCAGAATTTTTTTTTCCGGTTTCGCGGTAGTTGACCGGTGTCCACCCAAAAATGCCTGGATTAGTCCCTAAATTTCCTCAAATGTAGGTCAGATCAGAACTTGCTGGTAACAGTCCCCTAATGCACATTTATGCCAAAAACCAAGGTTCTAATATCAACGGTTCTCCTTATTTTGTCGAAGAAATGATTCGGATGGATTCACTCACTCATTACCGGACAATTTGCAAATGAGAGCCTACTTCGTAAGATAAGATAAGATAACATAAAGTCGGATGTGTTTACATACAGAGAACATTAGCTCAAAACATGAGCTATTCACCGACAGAAACAATAAGACATCATTAAAATATTGTAAATAGAGATAATATACAGCCATATAAAAAATGTACGAATGACCATGTCATCAGATGTATTATTGGTCATTGCAGAAAGAAACTTCAACAGTTTGACTTCAGCACTTCATAGCATTGACCACTAGTAAACTGCAACAGTTTGACTTCAGCTCTCCATAGCATTCACCACTAGTAAACTTCAACAGTTTCACTTCAGCTCTCCATAGCATTCACCACTAGTAAACTTCAACAGTTTCACTTCAGCTCTTCATAGCATTCACCACTAGTAAACTTCAACAGTTTCACTTCAGCTCTCCATAGCATTCACCACTAGTAAACTTCAACAGTTTCACTTCAGCTCTTCATAGCATTCACCACTAGTAAACTTCAACAGTTTCACTTCAGCTCTCCATAGCATTCACCACTAGTAAACTTCAACAGTTTCACTTCAGCTCTCCATAGTATTCACCACTAGTAAACTTCAACAGTTTCACTTCAGCTCTCCATAGCATTCACCACTAGTAAACTTCAACAGTTTCACTTCAGCTCTCCATAGCATTCACCACTAGTAAACTTCAACAGTTTCACTTCAGCTCTCCATAGCATTCACCACTAGTAAACTTCAACAGTTTCACTTCAGCTCTCCATAGCATTCACCACTAGTAAACTTCAACAGTTTCACTTCAGCTCTCCATAGCATTCACCACTAGTAAACTTCAACAGTTTCACTTCAGCTCTTCATAGCATTCACCACTAGTAAACTTCAACAGTTTCACTTCAGCTCTCCATAGCATTCACCACTAGTAAACTTCAACAGTTTCACTTCAGCTCTCCATAGTATTCACCACTAGTAAACTTCAACAGTTTCACTTCAGCTCTCCATAGCATTCACCACTAGTAAACTTCAACAGTTTCACTTCAGCTCTCCATAGCATTCACCACTAGTAAACTTCAACAGTTTCACTTCAGCTCTCCATAGCATTCACCACTAGTAAACTTCAACAGTTTCACTTCAGCTCTTCATAGTATTCACCACTAGTAAACTTCAACAGTTTCACTTCAGCTCTCCATAGCATTCACCACTAGTAAACTTCAACAGTTTCACTTCAGCTCTCCATAGCATTCACCACTAGTAAACTTCAACAGTTTCACTTCAGCTCTTCATAGCATTCACCACTAGTAAACTTCAACAGTTTCACTTCAGCTCTCCATAGCATTCACCACTAGTAAACTTCAACAGTTTCACTTCAGCTCTTCATAGCATTCACCACTAGTAAACTTCAACAGTTTCACTTCAGCTCTCCATAGCATTCACCACTAGTAAACTTCAACAGTTTCACTTCAGCTCTTCATAGCATTCACCACTAGTAAACTTCAACAGTTTCACTTCAGCTCTTCATAGTATTCACCACTAGTAAACTTCAACAGTTTCACTTCAGCCTTATGTCATTTATCATCAATTATTCCACAATTGACTAGTTTTATGTTACATATTTGTCGGTCCAAATGGTTGGTGCATCGTTAAAAAAGTCCCTTCTTTTCAGAACAATGTCGTTCTGCGAATCAGATTTTTTGAGAATTTAATTGGACGGTTCGTGAATTTTCGTGAATTTTCTGTTCCCTTGAACCTTGGTCGACAATCTGCCTGCATTGAATTCGAACAGTAAACAAGACGTTCTAGTTCAACCTATGCAAATCCCGGGAAACATCAAGATGATTTCAGAAGATAATGAGCAACGACGATTAGCTTTTGGTATATAAAATGGTTTGCGATCGCATTGGAGTCATTCGATATTCCTTGGTGAGCGGCGTTTCCATGTCGAACATCACTTACTGATGTAAGATACCATGATATGCTGGTTGCAAAGTTTCGTAGCTCTACAAAAGCAACATTACGAAACTCTCGACCATCTGCCAAATATGAAGGACTGCCACAAGACATCTCAGGGCGATGCTGGGTTAACTTCTTTATATGTCACCTGTACCCCTTTCATCAGTGACTGTGACGTTGGTACATTATTAGCGAGACATTTTGGCGAAACGCGATGTTCGGAAGTCAACCGACATGTCCATACGGAACCGCGTGAGGGAAATTCGCCGTTAGTCATTTATCTCGGGGTAAATGATTAACACCCAGATAATTGTCTAGGGGGAAATTCGTGATTCGGGTCAATTATCTCGGCTGGAAAATAATTGACCGATGGCAATTATTGTGTATTATCTCGGGAAATATTATAATAGTTACTATTTCCCCCCGAGATAACATATTGACCAATGGCGAATTTTCTCACAGATATTTTCCACCGAGACTATCTCGGAGAAGATTAATTTGCCCGGAGACTGACCAATTACGAATTTCACCTAGAGGTTATATCGGGGGAAATTACAAAAAATATGAACATGACCCTCCCACGGTTCCGTATGTTGTTAAGTCCTCTGATTTGATCGTTCAAATATCACACCAGCCTGGCATGCATGCAGCTGTATGTCAAGGGGTGTTCAGCGGCAGTCGGAAGTTTTTGGCACAATGAGACACCTTTCATCATTTCTTGGTTACGAAAATGTGCGACAAGCATGCCGTGGCGTCTTATGTCGACAACCGAGGCGGACAGCATATCAAGGAATATTGAATGGTTATGTGGTCGCAAGGCGTTACATGGTTCGACTGTTACATATAGAGTTAACGTTGGAAAGATATGTGTACTTTAATTTGTCTAAAGTTACTCGAATTGACTAGTCTCAATACGATATAGCTATGACTAAAGCATACGTATTGTAGTCTCCAAAATACAAAATAGAGTTTACCGACTTTTATAATGAATCGATCGTGTCAATAGTGTCCATGTAAATATATGGCTTTATAGTATACATCTGCACTAGTAGAGTGATTAATATTGAATAGTAATCATTCTCTATATCGATTGATCTGTCACGTGATAAAATATTGACCCCGATCCTGATCGTGGTGTGTGTGTGAGACGATGGCCCACTTTTTACACTACTGTTACAGCATACAGATCTGGCCCCGAGTCAGTCAGTGGCGGGTGCGAAAATTAAACAGCCGTTATTCTGTCCCATGCACTCGGTGTGTACTGGGTGAATAAATACTGAAAATGAAAAAGTTTGATTGAAAAGGTTTTACATAATTATTGACTATTTATCATGCTGGATAATGCCTCCCCCCACTCCCACACGAACCCTCAATATATCCTGTGCATTGTGTTTTTATCTCGGCTACACATCGCATGCAGAAGTCAACGTGGCAATCGGGTCTCTATGTGACTTCGGTACAGATATTTTTACCTTCGTTTTTGCACTCAAGCAGATATGTTATTATTTCTTGCTGTTTCCTTCAAGTACAAACTTTTGACGTCGAACGCGATTTGTTTTAAGGTCAAAGTACTCATTATAGCTTCAGTCTGGGTAGCCTGTTTTCTGCCAGATGGGAAAATCTTAATTATTCTTTCTATAATTAGTTTTCTTTTCTATCAATACATTTAGTCTATCCGCAGCTTCACTCATTATCTAATCCCAAGGTTTATTGATCTTTATTCAATTTCCTAGAACATATATCAGTGTGTTTGTGATTGAGAATACATTGTCTATCTCTATATTTTACCAGTTATTTGTTTTCTAAAGAAGACAATGGCCTCGAGGATTATAATCGGCAACATAAATATATGGTAAAAAGCATATTGTAATTATGCAACGGTAAATACCATACTAATTAAATAATGCTTTAAATATGCAACTGAAAACATTGTACTGCCGAGCAAAACGTTTTTCATCGGTAATAGTTAGAGATCGAAATATTATCGAAACACAATTGAAGAGCAAATCAACAAGACAAACTCTTCCCTGGAACTTGTGCAAAATGTTAGCTTTCTTTTAATCTGTAGTCCGACAGTGTAACCATTCGGCCAAGCAGCTGTTACAATCATCAACTAGAGGAATCATGTGCCGAAGGGCGGTGAACTACACCCTTTGAGAGCATTACAAGCGTTTTGACATATTTCAATATTATGAAAATATGACACCTTTAACCAAAACGATTTTTCAGTATCATTTTGGATCAAACCCAACGCATTTCGATATGTAAGACTCGTTTTGGTTAAAGGTGTCATATTTTATATATGAAGGGAATTCCCTTCAAGAATATCACCAAAAATTGTAAAAACAATAAAACGCCTATTTTCTAATACTCGTAATATTTTTTGACAAATCTCTACTCGGTGAAAATTCAGAATATCAAAATTCAGTATATTCTCTCTCAAGCTAATAACTTTTAAAGTAAACGAGAGAAAATTATATTTTCGGTTTATAAACGCAACACACTAAGGAAAAATGTACGGTCAAACCGAACACCTCCTTTATATAAAATACATCCTTCGTTAGTTATATTCGAACCCGGGACCTCTCATTCCTATGGAATGTCCCCGATTTGCCCATCAATCTATAATCTTTTTCCATACAGTGTGTCCCTATAGACCTCATGTCTGACATTCAATAAAGTAGTGGTATAAGGAGTCTCCTAAGACACGTGGAATGTGAAAAGGGTATAGGTCACCTCGCGAACTTTTAACCTCGTGAAGTTGTGACCATCTTTGTCTCTTTGTTCTTCTGACGTGAACTTTAAACACCTCTTAGTTCCTTTGCCACCTCGATCTCCTTTGTTCTTTGTTCTCGTGAACTTTAACCCGCGTTAGGGACTTTTGCTCTGCGTGTGCTATTCTAATTATTTATTGTCATTCACTTTAATACAGATCATTGTAACGTGTATATTCCACGTACATTCACCCTCCGCTGATTTTTAATCAACTCTTTAATTCTATAGAAGACCTATCCTCTTCGTACCGTCTCCCGTTATTTCTTGATAGACCTAATTATCACCATGCCCGCAGATTAAAAGGCGTTTCACTGTGTTGATGCTAGCTGTGTCCTAATATCCATCAGGTCTGTTGATTATGGACGCGGAATATTTTACAGACGATCTCAAGTCATCAAAACAATGTTTGAATGAATTTGATAGAAACTAATAGTAATTTTGTTGCATACACATCTATGGCTCGATGTTGATTTTCGTAGACGTTGTGAGCATACTCTTTTATCAATAAATGTCCTAAAATCCGGCATGCGTGACGCAGTCGTGGTCAATTTTGACGTTTGGACGCCAAGACTGAAGCAATGAGCGCCCGATCTCAGCAATCAACACCCGTAAACCGGAGAACCGTTTTCAAATATTCTACGAGACAAATGAACATATTATAAATTGGAGTTTACTACAGTTCATACTGAAGCATAGAAGGGACATGGAAAATAATTTTGTTTTCAAAATTATCTGCTACCCCGAGATAATCGTCCAATGAGAATTCAGGATTATCTCGGACCCCGAGATAATCGTCCAATGAGAATGCAGAATTATCTCGGACCCCCAGATAATCGTCCAATGAAAATGCAGGATTATCTCGGACCCCACATAATTAACCAATGAAATCTCCGTATTATTGTGTGTCAATTTCTTTTCCAATTGAAGAGAACAGCTATCTATCAACGCCATGTATACTAAGATAAAATCTACACAAGAAATCGACTGAAGTTGAATTAAGGACTGCCATTATAATATATAACAAGCGCTGGATGAGCGCAAAGACCTCCGTCGAGGGAATAGGGTCCGTCGAGGCAATATGGTAGGGGAATACATCACTGAAGGACGCAGGGCCGGATGCCTAGCTCAGTTTCTCATTTGTTGGACGTTAACTTCACTAATCTACTTAACCTGGGATTGAGGGTAATCCCTAGCATGTCCAGCCAGGGATGTGGAAGTCATATTCCCCGCAAATAATGTTTGTTTGATTTCACGTGCTTGAAATATTGGGGCATGGCATAGAGTATTTGGATGGACAACATGGAATACTTTTGTGACACCAGAACCCCTTCCTATACCTCCACCTCTCTCTGAGAGGACCCCCCTCACCTAAATCAACAAGTTAGCGGCAGAAACGAGACCCTTTGTGCCTTGTACCAACTTGCTTGTGATTTTGTGCTATAGGCCCTACACATCAACACTCCATATTTTGTATGTGTATGTATAGCATCATCATTGACAGAATCCTCTACAAAACACACCTGTTTGTACTGACACTCCGTTCTGACCTGTCTCATCATCATGTGATGAGGATTCAGTGCTCTCGGTATAATTTTGTATACTGGTGTTACAGGTCACCTTCACGATACTGTATTAATGACCATGGACTTGTACATGTATCACATTCATATTGATGGCTGATGAGAATATTGCCCATATGGAACAATTGGCTGGATTCCAGCAAATAAAAAGTTCATCATGTTAATCATAAACAACAAGCAATTAATAATACCATCAAATAATTATATTTATTCCTTGTCAACATCAATGTATTACAGAAAATATTATGACTGAATCATGGTAACAGATGTCCAAGGGTATATATGTCTACACTAAACTGAAGGAGACCCATGGTGCTTATTATAT
Source organism: Hanleya hanleyi (assembly GCA_036873755.1). Lineage (NCBI taxonomy): Eukaryota > Metazoa > Mollusca > Polyplacophora > Lepidopleurida > Hanleyidae > Hanleya > Hanleya hanleyi. The sequence goes on from JAVTVY010051934.1 coordinate 207,049, forward strand.
TATGTTGTAAAACTCCAATTGCTAATCTCCATTATGTTACTTATTGTGAAAATAAATGAAGTTATGAAAACAAAGTTAGTATGATTGCATATTGCCCTCAAATTAGAAATATCTTCAGCAGCTAAAGTTAAGCCAATCATAACAATACATAGCACCATGATATTGTAGTAATATCACCCATCACTGATTGTAATCTGTTAACATAGAAATGTACACATACTTGAAAACATGTTCTTGTATGTATTGATCTTTGGTTAAGAATTAATGCATGAGATACATATGCCTATTATTTGTGTTATTCTTTATGCAGTTCTTTCTGTATGTATTTTATACATATACATACACCAGAAGTGGAATTATAATTTGAATAAAATAATCAAAATATGTTCATTTTTACCTCTACGCGGGAAATGAATTCTTTGTTTCTGCTCAAGATCCTAAACAAAGTGTTGCTGGAAAGAGCATGAAGGGGCTATATTAATTTTTTCTATTCATTTATAGTTACTATTTAATTTTTGAAGAGCATCAATTTGGAAAGTGATAAAATATAGGCTTAAACTGAATCGTAGATCCCAATATTAACACTATTTCAATAGCTAAAACATTTTAGACACAATCAAGTCAAGGGTGATAATGTTGATGAAAATTTCGCGGAAAGAAATTACCGTATAGATTTACACTGGTGCAGACCAGAAACATACAACTTTTTGCCTAAACTTGGATAATCGTATCCATTCAAACATTACAAGCTGGAGGTGCTACCACTCAAAACTGACCGGCAGATGACCGTGGATGATATTTGTGGAGCATGTTGCAGGACTTAATTTCCATGGATCTGATATTATCCCATTCTACATGATACTGTTGTCACGTCACCAATAAACTTGGTCTGTTCATTTATGTGTTCTAGATCCAGGAGTTATTGGGAGCTGCAGGTTTGTAAAAGTTAGATGCAATTATTATGAGTGAAGGAATGAAGTCCGGCATGGTTGTTTTAAGTTAGAACACGGCATCCTTTGAAATGTCTGACCGATTGACACGTGTATCACCCTGCAGGTGGTCATTACATGCGTAATGTTTAGTTCCTGTGGAATCGGCTGACATCCAATGGGGGGTGGTGATGGTTTACACAATATTATGCGGCCAATCACTGGTTCAGATTTCCACCACCTCTGTCATTCCACACGTTTCTGACCCAGCTAAACCAATCAATATTCTGTATTTGGTACTTCCAGTTCATCCGGTACATCCATTGTGTAACAGTCCTGTTGCGTCTTATATCAAACGTGCTGAATCCATAACCTGCAGGTTAGAATCAATTGTATACATTTAATATCAAAACTGAGTTTATGGCCTTCATTATATATATTTCATTCTTTCATTATACACAACAAGATTTAATCCATTATACCAGCTCAAGTATTGAATATACTAGTAGAGATGAAGAATTTTATCTATAGACATGAGTAGTGTGAGTAACGTCACAGGACCTACAAAGTAGGGGGAGGAAGGTGACTTTGGGATCTAAGCGTAATGTTTTTGGTCACCTAGATGACTTGGGGGTCCAAGCGTGATGTTATAGGTCACCTAAATAGGCCAAATTTTCATCAAAAGTAGGTCAGTTCGGAATTTGCTGGTAACAGTCCGCTAATGCACAATGCACATATATATCAGCTTTATTAAATACAGACTCATGAATGCAGGTCGATCTAATTGGTACTTCTGCGAAATCCTCTGTTTTCACTCGTTCATTTTAAATGGACTGTAAACGGAGAAAGCTGAGAATGGTATCCTGAGTTAAGGTAATGTGATAAATTTAAGAATAATTTTTAATTCAGTGTATTGAATTGTTCACATGCTGCTGGGGGATGAACCTTTGGAATGGGAATTTGCACAGAGACACATGTGGTTTGACAAACAATAAACTATGATTCGATGCTTCATTACAATAATGCTGGTAAATAGTTTATAAATGCGCAAGAAATTCGTGCCAAAATAAATAACCTAACCCACCCTATCCCCTTTAAGGAAATTGAATTGACCAGAAAAATTTAGAATTGTTTTTTTTAACAACCCGGTTGGTGGATATCATCAACTATTATAGATATATTTATCAGTAAAATCAGGGCATCGTCCATTGTGCTGTTATTTGCATAATTTGGGCCAATGTCTTTCACAGTCAGTGCGTGCATGACCTCCCAGTCATTGTATATGCAACAACAGCAACAGGGACTATTTGGTTGGCTTCGACATAAGTCATCAGCTGACAAATACTTTGAGATAGATAGAAATGACGAGTGGTGTACTAGGAATCATTGTGTGGTAATGCCATAAAATTTCGGTAAAAAACTTACCAGAAAAACGACAAAAATTCGCATCGTCTATCTCTACAACCTCCAGGGACAGCCGCCATGTTGAATCTCCCGGAAGCGGGAATCCAATTACGGGAAACTCGTGAAGCATGATGGGAGTTGGGAACCCTACTAAACAGAAGCAAGGCCCATTGAAATACATTCCAATGAGGGTTCACCATTATTTCAAAAGTGTCCAAAATGTGGCCTCAAAATTTCGTCGGGAACCATGGCAAGCCCTATTGGAAATCACATGAGTCGTGGGTTTCCCATATGACAATTTTATGGCGGGTGATTTCACGTTGCGTTCCTAGACCTCCGTCTGATCGACGGAGGTAAAAAAAAAATCCATTTTCTGTTTCAACTGAAGAGAACAGCTCTCAACGCCATGCATACTAAGACAAATTCTAGACAAGAAATCGACTTGGAGTTGATTCAAGGAATGCTATTATAACATATAAAAATAAAATCATTTGATTGTGGATACGGGGTATTGACGCTTATTAATGTTCAATTATTGGAGAGCGTAATTGATTGTTATGGCATCAAGACTTTTTTGCCATTTATAGGAGTAATACTAGAATATATTTGCACAAAATTTCTCGCCCATCTCAAAGTTGTATTACATGGCAAGACAATGCAATAATTAAAAAATTGCAAAACATCCAAACACCAAAGATATGATGGATAATTCTCTTTAGAAAATCTGGTTACTTCAATTCTCCATAGACATTACAAATATAACAGTATTTTTCACTCTTGATAGTAGAAACACCTAAAACTGTTCAAATAGAATTACCGGTACGCAGACTTTTTGCTCATGGTGTCTGTGTTGGAGAAAGTCCCAATGATCTTTCACACACAGACTTGCAAGGTCTTGCCAGGCTGGAGCATTTTCATAAGTTCATATATGTAAATATTCTTCCAAAGCTGAAGGAAAGATTTTTGAAACATCGGAGAAATTAAGTCTCTCAAACCCCAGACAAAGGTTTCAATCAGTCCAGTTTGTTAGAGCCAACCTGCCACTCCTCTACATTTCCAACGTTTCATAGGGACTACAGTCACTGCACCCGACTTTAGTGGTTTACATGACTACTAACATGTCTGGCCAGTAATAAATATTTAACCCCAAAATAGGTTTTGAGAATTCAAGCACCCATATTTTCAAAATATTTTCCATTTCATTGTAAATCCTAAATAATTTGGTTAGATAATATTTATAGAAATGTTTTGCTTTCTTATATCTCTTTAACATGGGCGAAGCATATTTTGGAAATATGTTTCCATATTGCTCTACACATGGGAGCTCCAGCTTGTATCTTTGTTATATTTTATATTTAGAGTGCCTAAATGGATGCCAAAGACAACAGGATTTTATTTATTAGAGATTATATTTATTAGATTCTTATGTCGATCTATTAGCTAATGTTTATTGCTCTAGCCATATCTAGAATAAAACATGTCTACCTTATCTGTGTTGCGCCTCAGTCACTCAGTCAGTTTTGAATTTGGATGGCGCATGCAATCCGTTAGGATTATGCGCGCCAGTATCATTGCATTGAGTTGATTAAAAAATAAAACTGATTTTAAAAATACAATAAAAAGTGTTAAAAACGGTGTGTTAAAAAAGCAACCGGGAAATATAGTGAGAAAAAATAGACAGATGTCTGTATAAATACCTCAAGTGTTATTATAGACTAAAGAAAAGAAAATTATATAGGCTTATTATATATTGATTTAAATAGGCTATTAAAAACAACATATAGGAAAACCAGACTCCAAAGGCGTTATTTATAGACATAAAGGAAGGGGAAATAATCAGATCAACAACCATAATATAATAATACACCAACGACCCTTTCTTATAAAATAATATAAAACTGAATTAAAAAGGTCAATATAGTGCATGCATATTTCGTTTTTGACTAACATTAAACTCAATATATAATTTAGATGAACAGGTGGATAATTTAAAACAATAATTGATATAATATCCATACTCCTCCTGATGAATACCGCGAATGAGGACCGCACATGTTATAGAGTTTAACATCCAGTCTAGGTTACTCTAATGGTACATGCATATAATTTTAAATTTACAAAAATGAGCTGAGGAATATTAGATGATAACAATTTAATATATATTTCTTATTGGTAGTTTAAAATTATCTCTGCTCGATTAAAAGAGCATATTTTAAATGATGTCTTTGCTCCTTCTGGTTGGATATTATAGTATTTTTCTTATAATTAGTCGCGGGTTTGAGGGCTTCTGTAAAATCAGCCGTATGGTTAAAATCAATTTCCTTTTTTAGAACGTATATAACAAAGTTATATCTATAGAATGTCATACCACTCTCCGTGATAACTGCTACAAAACTTGAGTTTTAGAGATTTTTTGTACTACCCGGGTTAAATGCCATAAGGGTTGTTCACGTGAATCTTCACCAATACATGGTATGTCGTCATAATCTATTCCTTTTTCTCTGGCCAGAGGGCAACAGGCGGGGTGAGCTATTCAGTTCTATATATGGGAAAGTGTCCTCAATCGATGTTACCTTCACAAGGACAGGGGCAATGCCTCCATGTGTGACTGCATGAATTAAAATGACAACTTCACACGATCTTTATTTCAATGACGGTGTAATCTATGGATGGCCGTATGACCTATATTTACATTTTTATAGCAAATATCCCATTATTGATCCAGTCGATTAGAGTCGGACATCATCAACGGTATTGTAAGTGTATAGTTTAATTTGATTGCTCACTCGTTAATTACATTTGTAAACCTACGATGCGAAAGGGCGACATCGTTTTTTGGAAGACGACGTCACCCTTTGCGTTGTCGCTCACGCTTTTGATGAGGTAATGCGGGGCACACTTTTGGTCCAACTAGATCACCATACTATTGAAGTGATACGGTTATGCTGTGTCTGAGAGGCGTCCAAATCTTTGAGGTGTCGAGGACATTTGCATAACATAGCGGCTGTACTGGTCCACCCGTATTCTCGAATCTTTCGTTCTTTGTCAACGACACTAGTTTAATCTCATGTCTTCATAACCAAACGACAAACAGAGCAACCCTTGAATGACATCTCACCTAGCCAAGTTGACATGGCTTCGTTCGTTCCTACTACGCCATGAGTCCTCTCATTGAACTTACATGTACACTCCGGGATCACACGGCTCCAGGAGTCGTTCGGCTCTATCCGGCAATAAATCAACCCCTCCCAACTCTCTGTCTATTGTTTTTATCGAGTTCGGCAATCAGTTTGATTGCCGTAAAGAGCTCGTTCGTCTGCAATCAATCTTCAAACATCAACGGTCGTTTGAATTCCTTGTCTCTGCCGCCATGTTTACGTGATCGGCACGCTACGATATGGCCGCGACAAAACTGCCCGGCGGAACAAACCCGTTCAAATCAGCTGTCAAAATGCGCACGTGGATTCTCATCCCCGGCGAAGTTGATGACGAGGGAGATACAGATGGCGGAGGCTGCTGTTTGCGTTAGGTGCGAAAACCCCTTTCAGAAGATAGGAAAGGGGTTCAGTAGGAGAAGCTGCCATCTGATATATCCACAGCAAGAGGGTTTTTTCTGTGAGAAATGTTTCTATCAATTGAAAAAAGCAGTGAAAGACCAATGGCAATGACCCGAACTCCCGACAAATGGAAGTCACCAACACGGATTCAGCCTACCAAAAGAATTAAGTGCCCTGTTAAACCTCAAATTGAATAATTGTTGTGATTCTGAGTTAAGATATTCAAGCCTAAGTAAGAGTGTGAGCAAACAAATAGATTGCAAATTTAAAGACCATACTTTATGAAATATGTAAATAATATGCAACACACACGTTTTTTTTGTTGCTCTATTACATTAATTGTTGTTGTTGTGAATTAATTTGTGCTACTTCTATGGGAAAATGTTATTTCAGTGGTCTGTCAAAATTCTATTCATACTTATTTCATACTTACCACATCCAACAGCAGTGGTGGAATCACATAGGCAACTGATTTTCCGAAACCAGTTCCCAAAATTCCCATGCAATCCTTTTTATTGAGGATTGCTTGAATGATTGAAACCTGCTCAGGTTTCAGGTCAAAATCAATTTGTACTTATGCTTAATTCCTTGGAAGAGGGCAACGATTTCTTGGTACTCCATTCTTCTTGGTAGTTTTGACGGCTGATTTGAACGGGTTTGTTCCGCCGGGCAGTTTTGTCGCGTCCATATCGTAGCGTGCCGATCACGTGACCCGTATGAATAACATGGCGGCAGAGACAAGGAATTCAAACGACCGTTGATGTTTGAAGATTGATTGCAGACGGACGAGCTCTTTACGGCAATCAAACTGATTGCCGAACTCGATAAAAACAATAGACAGAGAGTTGGGAGGGGTTGATTTATTGCCGGATAGAGCCGAACGACTCCTGGAGCCGTGTGATCCCGGAGTGTACATGTAAGTTCAATGAGAGGACTCATGGCGTAGTAGGAACGAACGAAGCCATGTCAACTTGGCTACATCTCACCCCGCCTATTGCCCTTGGCCAGAGAAAAAGGAATATAGATTATGACGACATACCATGTATTGGTGAAGATTCACGTGAACAACCCTTATGGCATTTAACCCGGGTAGTACAAAAAAACTCTAAAACTCAAGTTTTGTAGCAGTTATCACGGAGAGTGGTATGACATTCTATAGATATAACTTTGTTATATACGTTCTAAAAAAGGAAATTGATTTTAACCATACGGCTGATTTTACAGAAGCCCTCAAACCCGCGACTAATTATAAGAAAAATACTATAGTGTCTCTGTGGTATGCGGCTGGCCTATATATAGTATTCAAGGACCCGCCTGATAAATACCTCGAGTTGGGCGTCGAGCTCTCTTGTGTTGGAAGTACAATTGCCATTATTCTCATTGGACGATTTTCTCTGGATCGTAGACTCCTGGGCCTGGCACACACAACTATGCAGTGTGCCCTTGCCAATCCTCAGCTCCAGGTTGAATCATAGACTATAGTGGGTACGATGGAGTTGGGGAGGCCGGGGGATACAGGATATCGCGTCTACATATAAGGTTGGGTCTTTTTGGATGGACATATTGTCAGTATAATAAAGTTAAGTGATTCTTGTAATTCACCAGTTGAGGGTGTACGTGTCACCGTCGATAGCGAAATGATCATCTTTTATTTCGTGCATGTCGATCAAATGGATTGTTTTCCATTTTCCTACCTCTGCAACCCATTCAGATTTTTTAAACCAATATGACGTATCTCGTCTCATCAAACGACACTTTTAGAATAAAGATATTCCTTGAATGGCGTGTTGGAGCTCCTAAACATCTATTCTGCCTGTGCTATTTGGATTCCGGTACTAGATTGGCAGATATGCATGCAGAGATCGTTTATCCCTGAACGCTACAAACATTTCCTTTTGCCTTTTTGGTACAGGTCAAAAGAAAATACTTCCCTGTACCCTATGTGGGATACACATGCATCTCTGCGTGTTTTCATGTTATATAGAACACAGGTATGTTCCGTTAATTGACATGTCAATTAGATAAGACCTCAGTACGATACCCATGTACACAAGCGTCAAACATTCATAAGCCAGTCGTCATCCATAGAGAATTTCAATAAAGACACAAGAGACCTGATGTTCCTATCGTCCAATCCGTTTCATTGATCTGTATTCTGTTTTCTTAATTCCTATCGTTCCAATATCAGTAGTATAGAAAGGGCAAATCTCTTGATGCATTTGGTGACGGGGAAAATGTAGAGGGAATTGGGGAGGGAGTGACCTCACACCCCATGGACCTTTGACCTTGGGTTACTATGGCAACGTGGAGAGGGAACGTGATTGGTGGGGTCGAAAAAAATAGGATTTTTCCTGGAATCTTAAAAAGCGGAAATACGGACTTTACGCTAAAAACTGGGGGAAATCGCATTCAAATGAGCTAGATGGGCCTTTGGGGTCAGGGCCTGTATCATATTGAAGTAGTCGTCGAGACCGATCAAGTCATGAGTGGGTGCCTGTAAATCTAGGATTTGGTTTGAAAATATAAAATCCAGAATCTCGGACTTTATCCCTAAAATGTAGGAAACTCCCATTAAATGGGTCTAGGGACGGTGATATCGGTTCTCTGCCACGAGGTGCAGGGTGGGATAGCTGGTGCATTTAAAACCTTTATCCAGAAAACAGCGGAAAACGGACTTTACACCTAAAACATGGGGAATATCTTCCGTCAAACGGGCCTATAGGATCTATTTCCCCGGAAATGGGTGCATTTCCCTGGAAAACAGGTGGAACACGGACTGTTTACCCTCACGTACAAGCGTGTTTCTTCCACCCCAAGCAAACCAATGTGGCAGTGCTAGATGATCTGATGGATGGGGCCAAGGACAATTCACACATCGCCGACTTGTTTACCGAATGATCCCATCATTGGAATCTGTCCGCCATCTGACCCAGAATCTCTTTCCTCAAGGAAAGGCGTCCGGAGATATTACCTTGAACTGCCAATACTTCGTGCTGTTCTCCATTCCCATCGACAGAGCGCAAATCCGTGTGTTTGGTCGTCGAATTTATCCTTAGAACATTCACCATTTCATGCAGGCGTTTCAAGCCGCGACATTTCGTCCGTATGGCTACCTGTTCGTAGACTTAAAAGCTCATACCCACGAAGATCGCCGACTGACGACCCACCTGTCATAAGGCGAGGGGTCACCACAAAGTCAAAATCTGCTACCTTCATGCCATCCACCGAGCTCACACCTGGCAGCGCCCATCCAGCATCAACCCTCTCCCTTCATACCACCATCTCAGGATTACTCTCCAACCGTGAAGGATCAACCCAATCCCGTACAAGGGAATAAACACAACGTGAAGTCGAGGCTATGGAGGGTTGTATGTCGACCTCGTGACCTATATGTAATTGCTGGACCAGGAGCCGGTCCATATGGAAATCGAAGAGCAGCGTTAATGTTGAAAACCCCAGGCATGAGCTGGACAGCGGTGTATGTCAGAGCGATGGCTTAAAAGAAACACCCGTTTGGACGCATCAAGATCAAAAGCGTCCCACTATAAAAGCCCCACACGAGACCATTCTCCTCATTCCAACATGAGCACTATCCACGTTGACTAATGTAAGGGACCGCACAGCTGATCAATATGGCGTTAACGCCCGTCAAAGCGCGTCTATAAAAACAGCCCCAAATGATAGACGAGCACAGTCGACGTTAAACCCCTCAACATCGCTTACATCCAGACACCGAGTGGCTAGAAGCCGATGAGCCCATTGAGGAGGCAGATAATAATACCGAAACAGAGACTGATGAGGGTTTATCCACTGATACCGAGAGTCTACTCACTGACCGTCAGGCTACGTCCCAGGGAAGCGAGGAAGAACCTACCTTTTGGGACCGTATTGTGATAGCGGCCATCCAAATTCGCCCAAACTATCAGGAAAACAGCCATGGTGATCTATGAAGAGTATAGCTTGCTGCCTGAAATGAAGGGCGATCATTCATCACGAAGACCAAGCGTCACTTGGAGGAGGATATGGGGTTACCACCCACCGATGCCCTGGAAAATGCGATCAAAATACGCAAACAGCTATTCCAGGAAATGTTGCCTCAACGACTGCCCGACGACGCTTAGACTGCCCGACGACGCTTAGAACAAACGGACAAGAGGAATCGACGATTGGCGGCTTCTGCTTGGACAAGCGCAGCCGAGAATACACCTAACGAGCAATAACGACAATGACAGACGATTGAACTTTCTGAAAGGAGCATACTTGAATTATAAACACACTCATAGCGGCTCTCCCAGACTGGTGTGCTGTGCTGGATGGGATAATAAAATGATTGATCTGTCATCTTTGTTGCTGTTGTTCAATCAGAATAGGGATACACTCGCCTACGCATGTGTGTGTGTGTGTGACCATGAGCGGGGAGGTACCTCTACCCTGACATACGGGACTTAAGGTATTCAGAGCAGACATACACTCCAAGGTTCACTAGTCGCTCCTATGGGTTAGTATATAGGGGTAGCCATCTTTCAATGGCGCACCTGAGCGACGCTGCACTTTGTATACTATACATATATAGCGACTCGCCCATCCCTACCATAGGACTATATAAAGTCCGTCGTACGTGAAGGTAAACAGTCCGTGTTCCACCGGTTTTTCAGGGAAATGCATTCATTTCAGGGGAAATAGATCCCATAGTCCTGTTTGACAGAAGATATTCCCCATGTTTTTGGTGTAAAGTCCGTTTACCGCTGTTTTTTGGATAAAGGTTTTACATCCAACCGTTATCCCATCCTGCACCTCGCGGCAGGCCACGCTCCGCTGGTGGACCGATATTACCGTACCTAGACTCATTTAATGGGAGTTTTCCATATTTTAGGGGTAAATTACAAGCGTCTAGTCCGTCATTCATAATCCAGCCGTCGTCCATTAGAGAATATCCGTGTCCATAATCCAAAGACCTATTCCATTTCCATATAACAGTATTAGCACCAAATTCAAAAAGACAAAAGTATACATAACATAGGCTTGTTTCCTGCAAGAGAGAAGCGGTCAACAGTTTTCAATGATGCCGGCAAGACATCATGATGTTCCAAAATATCAAATCCGTATCGCTGATCAGTATTCTTAATCCATAAGTCCGTGTTTCCGGATTTTATATTTTCAAACCAAATCCTAGTATTAGATGCACCCACAAATGACTTGATCGGCCTCGATGACCACTTCAATATGATACCCGCCCTGATCCCATAGGCCCATTATAGGCCCATCTAGCCCCATTTGAATGGGCTTTTACCCAGTTTTTAGCGGAAAGTCCGTGTTTCCGCTTTTTAAGGTTCCAGGAGAAAGTCCGAATTTTTACATCCACCCCATCCATCACGTGACCTCAAGTCCCCTCTCCACATTGCCATAGCAAACCAAGGTCAAAGGCCCAAGGACTCCCCAAGTCCCTCAACATTTCCCTTCACATTTTCTCCCGTCACCAATATACTAAGAGATTTGCCCTGTCTATACTACTAAAGTCGTTATCTTGAATTTTGTATCACACACATTTGAACATTATATGCAGATATCGAGACATAAAACTTTGTTCATAAAACCAGCCAAGTGTTTAACGGAATTACACACAAGTTACCCAATGTGACGTCAAAAATGCACTACGATCATACTTGATAATAGTGTGTGATAGGCCTATTTATCTCCAAATTTCAGAAACTGATTGAAAGCTCTTGGTGGTATAGCGCGTCACATCGTCTCATTTTACACATGATCAAGCAAATGCTACTATGCGATATATAAGGTTGCCGACCGAACTATTTAGATATTTCTTCTGTTTCCAAAACAGAAATTTGGGTTCTAATCCCTTTATATGTAAAGCAATTGCTAGTTTCAGAAAACTGCCAAAACATTTTGTTAAAAATCGGATAAAATCATTACAATAGATCAGTATAGCATGAGTCAAGTTAGACCTCCCGATATTTCCCGTGCTTCAAGTGTAATACTCTATGAAACAATGTTCACAAATTATGCGAGTGTTAGATCCAATATTCAGTAGCCAGCCGTTGTCCAAGAAGAATTCCCGCGTACTTATAATCGGCGACCATATTAGAACCGAAATAATAATACCGAGCACAAGTCAGTCTCCATTCTCATCGCATCAAATTGCGTACCTCCTACAATCACATATAGGCAAGAGTTGGGACACATGGGACACAGGAGACTTGGGACACCCCTTATTTAGTACCCTTGTGGAAGTCCATGGAGACTGAGCTTACATGTGCTGTTTGGTTTTCATACCGCCTCCCACATTTACCATTCTGGTGTTTCCTGGAATCATTAAAGTGAGTAAATCTTTCTTTTTATGTTTTTTAACTTGAAAAGCTAGATTTTGGAGGCCACGCCCATTTGTTTATACGGTGCAATATAAGGTATGTGTTACCGATATCTTGGCACAGGATTGTCTTTTATATAGGGCACACATGACACTGACCGAATTTGTGAGGACATGGACAGTTAAGCAAAAAATCGCCATTTTACCAGGTTGGGCCCCCAGGGGAGGGTTGGGACTCAGTGTCTCCCTATAGAGTGTCCCATCTCTCCCTGCACTTTCGAAGAATAGTGCGATATGTATGGTATTAATTTCTGTCCGCAAATGATAATTATTTAGCCAGTTCACATTTCCATGTTAAGCCATTATTTTTTCCAAATAAAAAAGTTAGTTTGATTGCATTTAAGTCTTTACATCGGCTGTCCCATATCTCCCAACTCCTTGTCCCATGTCTTCCGACATTGTCCCAAGTCACCCCCAAAATACACTGAAATGAAATTGTCTCCACATCATAACGCACTCGGTTTGGTGTCTTAAACACTGTGGCATTGCATGGGTATTCTTCCCAGGTTGGTGCACGGTACGCATTGATTTGCACAACTAAATACTTTGGACAGAATGTGAAATAATGTGACGTCACAGAAATAGTGTCCCAGGTCTCCCCACTCCCCTACAGAGAGAGGGAGAGAGAAAGAATTAAGGTTTAACGTCGACAGTTTAGGAGGGTACACACTCTGACAATGGGAGAATGATCATTTTCCTGCAAGATAAAATGATCAATTATGCTGGAAAATGTAGCGATGTTTCCTTGTCGAGAATATTTAAAACAGTAAATCATTGTCTTTGCACTTAGCATCACCGGACGTTTGTTAATTATTAGCGTTATGCTTCACTGAGCGTATTGTCATTTAATTCCGATGTTACATCATCCCTAGTCATGGCTGGTCTATCAAATCCGTGCCATGACGGATATCTTTTAAGCAAAAACGATTACGAACCGGTTGATTCGCATTCGTGATCTCATGATCTCTCCGAATATCTCCCTCTGCTTGTTTTGAATCACAAGTCCAGGTAAATCCTAAATCCTCACAGAGGGTTTACCTGGACATTTTTGATGATTCGAATGAGTTCTTGAGTCGATGCCCCTATTATACAATGTATTAAAACATCCCCCGCACTTGTTTTGAATTAGCATGTCTGTATCCCAAGCCTGCGGTTTTTGCTTTGACTTCCGATGTCGATTTCCGCTTGACATCAAAGCAGTATGGCCCGCGATGAAATTGAAACCTGTCACATCTCATATCTCGCAGCGGATTGGCCTAATCAGCCAGCTTAGCGCGTTCACTGATTGGGTAGATTCAGGGGAAACCCCTTCATCTATTTATATCCAGAACTCGTATGGGTAACTAACCAAGCCAGTGTATCGATCCCAATAGATCGATCGATACACTGGCTCGCGAGGATGGTTTTGAATTCGTATATTTCGTATCCGTCGTTATTTTGACTTGAGAGGCGTTCCAATGTGGTTTCCCTCGGAGATTTCAAAAGAGTCTTTCCTTCGCCTTATCTCCGTATGAACTGTTCGAAATATACCGAGATCACACGAGGGTTGCGCATCGCCCCAAAATGCTGCCCTTTCATTGGCTGTTATTTTAAACTGACAGTTCCAGTCATAACTGTGCAGCCCTAATATGCCTGCAGGAGCTGACACGGAGTATACAGACCTGCATTATGGAGGATACCATGTTGCTGCATGTGTATATTGTTTTCACTGTTTAGAAATTTTTTAGTAGTCATCTAGTGCTACATGTAAACCAGTGGAAATTTACTTCACGGTGATCAAACTGGTCTCACATAAAACACTGTGGTATACAGTGCACACAGATTCATTGGAAATGACACTAGAGTATGGTAGTATAAATAGCTCCAAATCTGATAAAATCTGTCTCTCAAACATGAATCAATGACATGGCTGACTGCGCTCAAATCACAAAAAATGCGCTTGAAACGAGCTGTGCTCTTAACATGCTTAAGAGTGTTGTAAATCCATAGAACACGCATAAACTAATACATCTGGCGTGGGTAGCCTGCAGTCAAAAGGTGGTATCACATTCGTAATAAACTAACAGAGTACTTCACGACCGGTGTAAGAGGAACATATATACACAAAGACGCAACACGCGACTATTTGACACGCATCGTCGAGTTACGGTCGCCGAGATGCATGCCTCGGTAGGTCTATTGGATGGAACATTATGTAACATTAATATTTCTTCTCAGTATATTTGTATTTTAATTATCTATCAAAACTATTTCTCGTGATAGTGAGATAGATATCCCAGCCTATAGCTAGATGATTCAATGCACGCCATTATATGGCATAACATCTTAGCGGAAAAATGTTTTACGTTCCTGTTGACAGTTGACCGTTATACATAAATGTTAATCAGACTTAGTTGATGTAGTTTTTTGAGAATGTTTCTATTGATGACACATTTTCTTTGTACACCCTCAAATTAATTTAGGGATGTTTAACCTGAATTATCCAGGTCTGGCCTCTTCCCCTAAATTTCGGGGAATACTATTGAATGACAAAGCGTCATAAAAGGATAAATCCCTGATATGTCAGGTACCAATGGGTATATGCTGCCTTTTATTTTGAAACGTGGACATTGCATGGTGACTACAGTGTTAATATGAAATGCCAATGATGTCTATACGACATGAAACATTCCCGATATATTCATGTTCAACATGCATGTGTGTCACTCGTATTGTACCTAATGAAAAGTTTAATTTGGAGATTTATGAGAATGAGAATTTATGATATACCTACATCATATACATTCGAACTTAAGTTATGTTCAATCACTCAAATATTTCAAGTTACTTTCAGGTGACCATGCCAACGTTCGATGAAGAAATATTATGTTTTGGGAGAAACTGTCAAGAAGCATCCAGTGTCAACCGTACTGTTTTAGTGTTGTAATGACCATATAAATCGATATTTATCGGCTCTCTGTACTTAGGTCCTTTAGGTATACAATCTAATGTCACCAGATTAGAGGATGCGCGGAGCTCTTCATCACCTACTTCATGTAGATTATTACCGCAGGCGCATACAATTCAATTATTCTTAGTCTCCCTTCGGAATAAATACTTAAACTTTTTTTACGACCAAAATATATGGAATTTCTCCCACTTATTATGGAACATTCACTCAAAGTTGGACTAATCAACCATTTCGTTAAAAACAGTACGACAAACTCGACTCTAACTTGGCTGGACAATAAATTACCACGGGTATACGTGCATGGTGCAGAATCTCCAAACCTGAAAGACATATCTTGACAAGGCCGATCGCGGTTTTAAATTATCTCCCTTGCTGTATAGATGGCGCTACCAAAACGGGATACGGGTTGTTCATTCGATCGTTTGACATTGGCCGCCATCACGTTTACACAGGTTTATGGACCTGTAAACAAATGCTTGTCTGATACGAAGGGCGGATGAGTGAGAAGTTGCCTATTGATACAAACAAATATGGTATAAGACGAAGAATGCACTGGAGACATGGTTTCTGGAAATTTCGTCCACGTTTGACATTACAAGGCGTTTGGTTCGGGTTTGGATGCTTGTTGTGTGACTGAACCCCTCCCCCCCCCCCCATAAAAATGAAAAAATAAAATAATAAAGAAAAGTTGTTCATCCATTTCTATAAATAAGTTTTAATGGAAGTTAAATAGAAGTTTAAATTGAAATTTTGAATCGAATTTTAAAATCAAATTTTAAATAGGAATTTTTAATATTTGAGCCAATTAAACGTCAGGCAATGTATATTTGGTCTCCTCTGATTGTTTTAAATTCCCAATTTGGTGTCCATATTTGTTTTGATTTAAGTGTCGCTTACCCCGGAACTCAAAGGCTTTATCCTCCAGCTTTTTCTACGCATAAACTAGGGCTTAGTCAAAATACGCAGTAATCCGACGGAGATGGCGTAGGCCTATTAAACTCGAACGCCGTCCGTTCATTGGGTCTCATTTCAAGCGGACAGTTCGAGTAATAGCTGCACTGCCCACATCCGCATGCAGGGCTGGAACGGAGTGAACAGACCTGCATTATAGAGGATTGGCGCAGCCAGAAGAGCAAGCTTCAATTTGGTGCGTCGGGTTACATATATATCACTTCACGCCTCTCACAAATCACGTGATGAAGTGGGCATCCATTCATTTACATGCCAGGTGTCGATTATCCTGATATCTAACATCGCTTATATAACACGATAATTACTCTGTTAACGCCCAGTACAGGTGCCGCAAGGCGTGAATTCCTGTACCTAACGCGACGCACAAAATAAATGACGGACTGCCGATCGCGGTTGTAAATTATCTCCCTTGCTGTATAGATGGCGCTACCAAAACGGGATACGGGTTCTTCGTTCGATCGTTTGACATTGGCCGCCATCACGTTTACACAGGTTTATGAACCTGTAAACAAATGCATGTCTGATATGAAAGGGCGGATGAGTGAGAAGTTGCCTATTGATACAAACAAATATGGTATAAGACGAAGAATGCACTGGAGACATGGTTTCTGGAAATTTCGTCAACGTTTGACATTACCAGGCGTTTGGTTTGGGTTTGGGTGCTTGTTGTGTGACTGAACCCCCCCCCCCCCCATAAAAATGAGAAAATAAAATAATAAAGAAAAGTTGTTCATCCATTTCTATAAATAAGTTTTAATGAAAGTTAAATAGAAGTTTAAATTGAAATTTTGAATCGAATTTTAAAATCAAATTTTAAATAGGAATTTTTAATATTTGAGCCAATTAAACGTCAGGCAATGTTTATTTGGTCTCCTCTGATTGTTTTGAATTCCCAATTTGGTGTCCATATTTGTTTTGATTTAAGAGACGCCCCCATGTCGCTTACCCCGGAACTCAAAGGGTTTATCCTCCAGCTTTTTCTACGCATAAACTAGGGCTTAGTCAAAATACGCAGAGATCCGAGGGCTTAGTCAAAATACGCAGAGATCCGAGGGCTTAGTCAAAATACGCAGAGATCCGACGGAGATGGCGTAGGCCTATTAAACTCGAACGCCGTCCGTTCATTGGGTCTCATTTTAAGCGGACAGTTCGAGTAATAGCTGCACTGCCCACATCCGCATGCAGGGCTGGAACGGAGTGAACAGACCTGCATTATAGAGGATGGGCGCAGCCAGAAGAGCAAGCTTCAATTTGGTGCGTCGGGTTGCATATATATCACTTCACGCCTCTCACAAATCACGTGATGAAGTGGGCATCCATTCATTTACATGGCAGGTGTCGATTATCCTGATATCTAACATCGCTTATATAACACGACATTAATCTGTTAACGTCCAGTACAGGTGCCGCGAGGCGTGAATTCCTGTACCTAACCCGACGCACAAAATAAATGACGGACTGCCGATCGCGGTTGTAAATTATCTCCCTTGCTGTATAGATGGCGCTACCAAAACGGGATACGGGTTCTTCGTTCGATCGGTTGACATTGGCCGCCATCACGTTTACACAGGTTTATGAACCTACATGCATGTCTGATATGAAAGGGCGGATGAGTGAGAAGTTGCCTATTGATACAAACAAATATGGTATAAGACGAAGAATGCACTGGAGACATGGTTTCTGGAAATTTCGTCCACGTTTGAAATTACCAGGCGTTTGGTTTGGGTTTGGGTGCTTGTTGTGTGACTGAACCCCCCCCCCCCCCCATAAAAATGAAAAAATAAAATAATAAAGAAAAGTTTTTCATCCATTTGTATAAATAAGTTTTAATGAAAGTTAAATAGAAGTTTAAATTGGAATTTTGAATCGAATTTTAAAATCAAATTTTAAATAGGAATTTTTAATATTTGAGCCAATTAAACGTCAGGCAATGTATATTTGGTCTCCTCTGATTGTTTTAAATTCCCAATTTGGTGTCCATATTTGTTTTGATTTAAGAGACGCCCCCATGTCGCTTACCCCGGAACTCAAAGGGTTTATCCTCCAGCTTTTTCTACGCATAAACTAGGGCTTAGTCAAAATACGCAGAGATCCGACGGAGATGGCGTAGGCCTATTAAACTCGAACGCCGTCCGTTCATTGGGTCTCATTTCAAGCGGACAGTTCGAGTAATAGCTGCACTGCTCACATCCTCATGCAGGGCTGGAACGGAGTGTACAGACCTGCATTATAGAGGATGGGCGCAGCCAGAAGAGCAAGCTTCAGTTTGGTGCGTCGGGTTGCATATATCACTTCACGGCGCCTCTCACGTGATGAAGTGGGCATCCATTCATTTACATGGCAGGTGTCGATTATCCTGATATCTAACATCGACTATATAACACGACATTAATCTGTTAACGCCCAGTACAGGTGCCGCAAGGCGTGAATTCCTGTACCTAACCCGGCGCACAAATGATCCAGGGGTCATCCGCTGGCTATTAAATT
Source organism: Hanleya hanleyi (assembly GCA_036873755.1). NCBI lineage: Eukaryota > Metazoa > Mollusca > Polyplacophora > Lepidopleurida > Hanleyidae > Hanleya > Hanleya hanleyi. The sequence continues at coordinate 225,733 of JAVTVY010051934.1, forward strand.
GATGTCGTGCTAAATGAGGGAGGTGGCAGGGTAAGTCAAGGGGTATTATTGGTATTATGATCCCTGCCATCCCTGCCATTCACATCTATTGGTCACCTGTCTTGAAGACGAATAGATGCAAAATCTGGCAACGATTTGGTGTAAGACTCGCGAAATATAGGCTAATTGACAAAGAATCTGCTGCAAGTTGTATTGTCAGTCTTTTGTCCAGGATATTACCTTTTCAATAGAAGGTCTTACACCAAAGCCTTGCCCAAAATCTTCACGTAATTGAAAGAGGGATATAATGTCATCAGGGTTTAGGTCTATTTCCTAGTCCTGATCCTAGTCCTGACCCTAGTCCTGATCCTATAGTCCTGACCCTAGTCCTGATCCTAGTCCTGGGTATTTCTTTTGTCTTGAGCTTACCCAAGTATTCGAGTTTCAAGAACGGTCGGTCCGGGGGCGGTACGAATTGATGTTTATGTTTTTCTGACAGTTACATCAGCCGGTACATAGATGTACGAGTAACAATCAATCCTGAACCAATATATATACAACTAGTCCGTTTTCATGTGTTTACTGTGTTATCAATAACGCAATCAAATGTTAGATAACATTCTAACTTATCCTCATTTGTCTGCAAAAGTAAAAAACAAGATCTAGTCATCCGATGTTATCTGACCATAAATCTATTTATAGCTATTCTTAGTTCTATCTCTGGTTTCTCGCCTAATTATAACCCATATACAATTGCATTTACCTGTTTATGCAATGTTAATACAAAAACCGACTTCTCCGTTCAGACTATACTCCGAAATGTAAACGAAGATATCGGGGTGTGCATGAAGATGCAACGATAACAGCTATGTTCATAATCGATTAAACACAGAGGACCAGAATACATGCCCAGCTCTCCCGAGACAACCTAAATTTGGTACAGGCAAGTCATATTTGCCCCTCTTCTGTTTGTGTGCAACCTCAGTTTTCCTAAATGAGATTATTGCCAACTCACAGCATGTTATCTGGGACAATTCAAAACTGCTATGGGCAAGTAACTTTAACAAACCACTTGCCCAGTGGGCAATGTAAAAATCTCAATTATTTCGACCTCTGGGATTTGGGTATAGATTTATGACATGACCTTCATGACACATGCCACGTCTGGGGTCCAGTGAGATGCAATGCAAAGTCTGACGACAACGGGTGACGGTTCATCGGTTTGTGATAGCCGCAGGAGCGAACAGACAGTATATAGACAACTGGTTCAGCCGTTCTTGAGTTTTAAAGGCACAGACAGACATAAACATACAAACAGACATACAGAAAGACTAAAATCTATTTTGATTGATGGAAACATGCCATATAAGTAGGTCACATCTTGGTAACGTACCATGTCTGATGAAAGTATATACCATTTCAGATTGACCGAAACATATAGGCTACCCTAGTTCACATTCGTGTACTCATTAGTTAACCATGGTTCTTGAGTTATAAACGCACGGACAGACAGAAATCCGTGCTTATTGATGGAGATATTTCAAATCCAGAGTTTCGTTAGATAACCATATCAAATCTGTTAGCAACTGGTTCACCGGTTCTTGTGTAGCAGACAGACAGAAACACAGGTTTAACTATGAAACTGGGTCAAAAGTAATTTTCAAGGACTTCTTAGGTAACCATACTAAGTTTGGTGGCAACTGGCTCGCAGACACACAAACAGACCGATAGACAGAATCCATGTTTATTGACGGATATACTAAATCTGGTGGCGAATGGTTCATCGATTCTTGAGGTATGAACACAGACAAAAAAGACTGTCTACCAAACTTGAACAAACGGGCTCGACACTATATTTGGATTTAACTTGGTACTTTGCACAGGCCCGCAAAACAAGAGTTTGGGGGGGACGGTGGTATTACGGTGAAGTGTCGAAATATGGGATCTCTATATATAAACCCATGCTAATATGGAGTCTCTATATATAACCTCATGCTGTATACAAAACTTAAGCATATAAAGCATGGGGTTACATATAGAGACCCCATATTTCGACACTTCACCGTAATACCACCGTCCACACCGCCCCCCCCCAAAACCCCCCAAACCTTTTGTTTTGCGGGCCTGTGGTACTTTGATAGCGGATGTTAGAGACTGGCGAAATGTTGGTGGCATTTTGAAGCTTTTAGAGCACACATGACCGATAACCACGGAAGGTCATAATGCGATTCTGAACCGGAATACGAAGCAGTATAGCAACTACAATATAGTCTGTCCTTTTTAATTAGTCGTCTCCTTTGGAGCTTCTACAAATTAAGTAGTCAAATCTGCATAAATTTTCTTTCTTGCATTGTGTAGAACAAACTAAACTCTATACAAAATGACTACCGTTATTCCGTGATATCGACAACATAGCACGCTTGAAATAACTTTGTAATTTTCTTCATATAAAACTCCAATATGGGGTCTGTATACATAACCCCATGCTTGGTGTATTTTTATATAAAGCATGGGGTTACGTTTAGAGACCCCATATTTCGACATTTCAGCAATAATACCACCGCCCACAACCCCTCCCCTAAAACTCTTGTTTTGAGGGCCTGTGGCATCAGCCAAAGATTGATATACACAAACTCGAGAAATAATTTTCAGTTACAACAATTTCGACCGATTCTCTCTTGTTGACCGATTCTCTCTTGTTGACCGATTCTCTCTTGCAAGAACGTAGTTGGGTGTCTGGCTTATTCTAAATTCTATTCCGTAACCATGCACAGTCATACATGTTGACAGTATCGCAAACAGAGATCTTTCGATTAGTACTGATGCGTTATTTCTTCATGAAAGAAATCTGTCTATACCTTTACGGAATTTTTCAATTTAAGGCTTTAAAAACTTTCAAGATTAATCTCGAGTGCGTGTGGTTCATTCTCTATCATTTTATTTCAGATATGAAACGGCATTGGATAAAGACATTGTTGACAGTGAAGTACACGCGTCACTGCGTCCGTACAGGTAGAGTTTGTGGGATGTTCTAGCCTGAAGTCATGTGCTCACTATCTCCTGATACCATCTCATGTTTACAGGTGAGACTCGCTAAATGGAACATGAAACACCTTGTGTATAGAGATATGATCTTTAATACTTCGGATTAGTAATTTATTTATCAATTAACTGAACTCGATGACTGGAGGCAAATATGGATAAGAAACCAAAAAAATAAGAATTGAGATAAAATAAGAATATAGTTATCTTTGATGTTTCGAAGACGAGAACATCTTTCACCCTTTGTAAAATCTGTTTTGTCGCATTTTTGCTGGTCTACCTGTCATGCTGGTAGATATTCCAGGAATTACCGAGATATTCGCAAAACAGTAACACAGTCACAGCCTAATACGAATCGAAATTTTTGTTGGTCTATCTGTCATGCTGGTAGATATTCCAGGAATGACCAAGATATTCGCAAAACAGTAACACAGTCACAGCCTAATACGAATCGGAATTCATCCACGATTAATGATTTCTCTATTAGGTGACTGTCATATGGATGCCACAAATGAGGTGGAACTCCATTCAGGACTTTCAACAGATAAGACGTGCTAGCTGGGATTGCTTATTTGATGATACTTGAACTGCAACATAAAATACGTTTAAAAAACTACTCTATTGTACAGGTACTCCGAGCAACAAAGACTCGATGCAGTCCATATGCGAACTCCTCATAACAGTGTTGATGACTATAGATTTATTTAATAGCTGTTGATACATATTCTATAACACTTGTGTCAATAACTTCGAGCTAGCCGTGCATTTATTACACGTTTGAGTACGGTTATGTGAAATCAACACGCGTCAAGTGCAGGTGTTCATTGGGAGATTCCATTTCACAAGTCGGATGAGTAACAATCGAATAAAACAAACAAATAAATTACAAGATGAAATTTCTTTCTCAAGTTTAACTATTGTTTCCATCGTGAAATTGTTTAACAAAGCGACACAAATAGACATATATCCACGTCATTTCCACACAGCTGACAGTATCACTCCCCATCTGAGAGACCACATAAACTCGTCTTCTGACATTGGCACGATGCCAACCGAGACGGGAGCATCAGCGGACGAGTTTTTTCAAGAAAGGTGAGAACGGTTGTCCAAGTTTAAAATATGTTATCAACCTTGCATTATAATCTTTGTTGATGATCAATTTGGGTAGCTTCGCCCTTGCCCTATAATATAAACTTTCCCACACTAACCGTGCGTAAAATAATCATTGAGCACGCCTATGAAAACATTATTTCTTAAATTTCACTTGATGTGAGATGACTGGAGGATGACAGGTATGACAAATGTATCGCCATGTAGGAGTTCGGTTTATGTGCACTATGGACTGTCAATGTTGTTGCGATAGTCCATGATGCATTTTAGGATAGTATACTGAATGGCACCGGTACGGGGTATATTTTAGTACGGTGCACTTTTCATTAACTTCAGGAGCATATTTGACCCTCAATACTGCATCTGACCCTCTAAACAGTATCTGACTCTAGCTGTATCTCGCTGTTCACATCTAGATTAATTCATTAACGTTGCCCACATTGCTGTGTTGCAGTAAAGTGTTTAATGATATTTTGATAAATTGGTCGGTCTGAAGGAATGTATTGATATCACTAGGTGAACCAGTCGGATTTTTATAACATACATGTAATTACATTATACCTGTGTTCCGCGCCGACGAAATATATTGATAATCAATCACTGTCATTACTCGTATACCGGGTTCGATTATACTCTCATTTTACAATGCGTAGTGTCAGCATTTCTTGATTAATTTAGCAACATCAGTGATACCGTCAATCCACATGCCCTGTTCTAAAACGTGCCGATAGGATTATATCTTTTACGCTCTAGTTCTTGTACCCATTCTCATGTATAACTCTCGTATTTCTCAAGTGTATTGCAATTATTTTTAAATATTGTGGTTGACGACGGCTGCCTCTTGACTGTCAGATCTGAAACGTAAAATCAGGTTCTAAATTCCATCATATTTTGTTGTAATATATCACAATGCGATATATAAGGTGTTGTATCCATCCTTGTGCCAGGTATAAGGCGTATAACGTTGGGCACACCGGTTCTCTTCAGATCACCGAAGTTAGGCAACGTTGAGCTCGGCCAGTACTTGGATGGGTGACTGGCTGGGCTGATCATTGTCCAGGATAATAGGAACTGTGGACCCTCCCGTGTTCTGGCACATGTAGGCCCCGTCGTGATACGACTGAAAAAATGTTGAAAACGACGTTAAATCCTACTCACTCACTCACTCACTCACTTGTGTCAGGTTCCAGAAAATTGCAAAAGTAAGCCTTAGCCTTGCTGATTATGATCAACTTGTACCGTCCGAGTCAGAATCCAACACAAGCGTATAACGCCAAATTGATACACACAACGATATTATTTTGCTATAACAGGATTACTTCCAATTTTGTGTTATTCTGCTTGAGAGAGCGCCATGCTCGGCTGAATGAAGTTATCTATCTATCTATCTATCTGTCTATTTGTGTGCAATATTTTTCACCATTAAATGAATTTTGAGTGGTGACTGCATCTTCCCTAGGCAAGACCAGTCCTTACACAAGGGCTTCACTCCTGTGAGAGTAGAGCTAGCGACAGGATACGTCTTGTCTCGAGAAGATGTGGTGATTGATACCGGTATTGATTTTTCGAACAAGATTCTGCTCTATCTGGAAGATACTGTCTTCGGAACTTCAAAGAGTTTGTCCTCCAGCTTTTTCTCCGCATTAACTCGTCGAAATATACCGAGATCCTGTGCACCTGTTCATTGGCTGTTAGTTTCAACGGACGATTGGAGTACTAGCTGTAGAGCACATAACCATGCAGGCCTGGTATGGGTGTAAAGACACATGATGGAAGATGAGTTTCAGAGCTTAAAGACGAAATCTTTGAAGACATTCTGACGGCGAAACTTGCACTCTGCCTTCAATGTCAAGTGTCATTGTTCGTAGGGAGCACACCTGTTAGTCATGTGGGTGGTGAACATCAATGTAAATATAGAACTGTTGATGATAACAATAACGGAGTGATAAAAAATAGGCGTTTATAAATCCTTCGGGTTAATATTTAAGTGATCGGAATAAAGGTATCGGTATATGTTTTTATTTCAGTAAGACATCCATGGATTACCTTTTTCTCTGTTTTTAACTTAATGATGATTTCATTAATGCTCTTCACCAAGGTCAATATGGACAATAAGAAATATTTGAGCTATTCCAGTGGAGCGTATGTCTTGTAGCGTCTTCCTCCAGAGCTCATTTATGTAACATCTGTAAACCACTATACGTTAGTAGATCCGACTCTTTTCATATCTCAAGAAAGTCCGATGACCTCTGCTCTGCTGAGTTTCAGACAACACATCCCGATCATCTGCTCAACCAGAAGTGCAGACATTCGGAACTTCCGAATGGAACCGAGACCTAGAATAAAACTCACATTAATCACCAGCTGTGGTACGCCGAAAAAAAGTCACTCACGCGGATCAACTAATTGTATTATCCTTAAAATCGCTAACGCGAATAGCTCTTGTGGACTGTTGTATTCTTCGCCGTCGCGCATTGCCATTTGCCCCAGTTCTACACAGCCTTTAATGGTGATCAGACCTGGCCATCACCTTTAAAAGGTAACGAGTAAGAGCCATCACCTTTAAATGGTGACGGCCATCAACAAAGGTGGTGACTTTGCCTCATCATCCTCAACCCTATCTGGCCTGGGCTTTTTGGGACCTGTACAGGCCTATTTTTCTTACCCTTGAGCTACCCTTTTCTTACCCTTCAGAAAAACATAATCTCTTCCACTCTATATCAGTAATTCATATGAAGACTAATAATTGAGTAAGACGCATGGATCGATACGAGATAAAAATGCTTTTTAGATTGAAGGGAGCGAGCATCCGTATTATCACAGCACTATGTATATACTTGGATGGAAGTTACTGAGCTCTGTCTAATATTAAACGGTTTAAATCCGTGTTATCCTATATGTCTAAATGTAATATGTAGAGGTTAGATAATCGTGCCATTCCTGTCACGATTACGTTATCCGGTCAATGTATAGATAAAATAGACGAAGAAGACCATAAGTTAAAGCCAAAGGACTCACCTCACGGAAAAAGACAAATGCGGTGACATATACCTATCATCACAGTCAAAGTGACCGCTAGTCGATGTTACGATCAAGTAAAACTGATAGATTCCTTTAATATCATCTTTCCGTGCAAGGCATACATACAAACATTAGTTAATTTCAGAGAAGATACGAAAAATACTCAGATTTAAACGTAACTATACTCCAAGTATACTGGTGATCATTCAGATATAGTGGTGATCTATCTTTGGGCACATGGGCAGGTTTATTCTCTAGATATCGCCAAATCAATAAGATCAAAACATTTCAAACGAAAGGTCCTATTTTGTAAGACGCACTCGACCAATATCATTACCTACTCAACGGAATTGACATCAGCGGGAATTTATGTGGAATTCTACCACAGCTTATCTTCATGGCAGCCTTCATAAACTCGTTATAGAGAACATTTACTTTAAAGTGTTGAAATTGGTGACGTATGTAATTAAGAGGTTGGAAATTCGAGTGAATTCTGGTATTATATTGGTTCATACTCAAGCTCTAGGGCGAACTACAGCAAAATATCCATTCATCCAGAGGAAAGTGTAGATTAAACGCAACATTGAAAGGGTGGTGAAAAATGATGCCAGCGTACTGACAAAAAGTCACATGACCCACAGACAAATATACTGACTGCATATTTCTAAAAACATTACAGGAACCTAAAGTGATTCATGTGATGATTTGTATCCCAGTCACGTTTTTATTGTAGTGGTACCTAGCACCTACCTGAGCAGTATTAGATATAAATATTTCAGAGTTAAGATGTAATAGCCCTATCAAGTCATCTGTTGGAAAATGATGAACAATGTGACCGTCTGATAGAAAAATAAAACGGTCCAAACGACGGAGAATTTATAGAATGCAAGTTCGTAAACAGAACCATGTTCCGACAAACTCCACCATGTTTACAAGTCACATGGATGTCTACCGTGCCCGCTTGCGTCTATAAACTCCTTCCAGTTTGATGATTGGATAATTGTCCCATCGAAAACAGCAACATCTCAACGCATATCCTGCAAATTCTCGCTTTATCTCAGCATATCTTAGGCTATTCGACGTCATTAGAAAGGAGTGAATTCGGGAACGGCATACAGTCAGATTACAACACATATAAGGGAAGTAGGAAGAGGTGCCGACATACTGGCAGAGCCACATGACTTCACAGTATAGTCTTCCGGTTAACCTATTCTAAAGCACATACCAAGAATTTAACGATTCGTGATATATGTTGTATCTCAGGTACGCTTTTATTGTACCTGTTCATGTGGCAACTTGGATGATATGACCACACGGCCCCTAGCACCGGCATAAGCGGTATTAGATACAAATCTAGAGAGCTATGATGGAAATGCTCTGACAACTCGTATACTGGTAATTGGCGAGCTGTTTCGCTGTGACAACTCGTACATTGGGGATTGGTGAGTTGTATCGTCGTCAGATGTAAATGACGGCAATTAACACAAAAGACTAGTCTGTAAGGCCCGATGTCGACCCAGCATCAACTTCCCACAAATGCCAACATATATCAAAGACCAAAAGGTCTGTACAGGGGGCGGGCCTCGGGGACGAAACGTTCACCAGCAGAATCTCGCCATATACAGGTAAAAATTACAACACATATAAGGGAAGTAGGAAGAGGTGCCGACATACTGGCAGAGCCACATGACTTCACAGTATAGTCTTCCGGTTAACCTATTCTAAAGCACATACCAAGAATCTAACGATTCGTGATATATGTTGTATCTCAGGTACGCTTTTATTGTACCTGTTCATGTGGCAACTTGGATGATATGACCACACGGCCCCTAGCACCGGCATAAGCGGTATTAGATACAAATCTAGAGAGCTATGATGGAAATGCTCTGACAACTCGTATATTGGTAATTGGCGAGACTTTCCCAGAGGATATGCATTGTACGGGTTTATCTTAGAACCATCAGTTGGATCTGCAAATGATTAAACGCAACATATAAATTAACTGTCACACCTTCTAGTTCGACTGGAGATAACCTCAGGTGAGGAATTGTCAGAAATTAAAAACTGCGTAGTATACGCTGAATTCCCCTCACATTTCGAAGTGAACTATTTCCCGGCAGATCAGATTCCCGCACGTGTGATTAAGAGACAAAGTGGTAATATATTGAATATCGATCCCTCCAACTTGGATGAAAGTTACTGAGTTCTGTTCCATTTCCACAAAGACAATGGATATTACCTTGATTCATATGGACATCCTCTTAACTTTTATAACATCAACTCCGTCAATAGCTCTCACACGTGTGGACAATTTTGTCTGTATTTTTCATTACCACTTGTTCGAAATATACCACCAGATAAAATTGTTACAGTAATTCTTTCACTTCTAAAAACTGTCATTATGATTGTTTTGTGTATTACTTTATTGCCAATTATTTAATAAATTGTTTGCGATTAAATTATATAAATCATGTACAAACATTCCCTGATTAATATATCAGTAAAAGATGTCGAAATGTATTAGTTGTATGTTGTTCTTATCATCAATATGAAACCACGTTTACACCTTTTCTATACTGTATGGTATATAAATCATTGATTTTCTGATTTCATGTTATTTCTCTCGCTTCCTTGGATAGTTTTCTCGATTCATCATACAGATGTGAGAAGCTTTATTTTCATCTTGAGAATACCTGCAACAAAACGGGACTTCTGAAGTGTTAAGCTTAGTAATCCATAAAAATAGCCTTTCAGCAATGCTTGCTACATTTTCCTTCATTTTATGAGATTTGATTTTCAACGTGTTGTTTTCTTATAACTTCTAAGTCAAAGTTGAAATTTGGACTACGTAATCTGCACATACCAAGGTACATAAGTGTTTCAAATTGAATTACCTGAATCCGTACCTTTCGAAAACTATATAATATACCTGGTTCAATACTGTAGCTCGATGTAATGAAGGATCGCTATATAGCTGAAATGTTGCTGAACGCGACGTTGAACCATAATTCTCTCTCCTGTAATGAAGGAAAAACTAAGAGGGTGTCAGAATTTCTGTGACGTCACAGAATGAGAAGAAAGTCGATTACTCCAAAGGAGTATCATGTACAGATATATTACTCATAAAAAACATACCGCTAAAAAGATATCAGTTATGGTACACGGTTACACCGATCTTTGAATCAGAAATGTCCGATAGAAATAACCAAAGACAATGAATCGCTAGTTTGGAGGGAGTTTTACGTAGAAGCAACGTCAGAAGAAGCGACATGAATTGGAGCAATATGCAAGAGGTGGGAAAAATTGACGACGCCTGTCGACTAAAATGCAACCATATGACTTTACAGGAAAGCATCCCTCGGCACCTCACATTCAGACCCGAGGTTACGGTGGATTCTCAGACGTTGCCTTAGTATCTCAGTCGCGCTTTTATTGCAGCTGTTCATGTGAAGATTATGAAGTATCCACACGGTCCCTAACCGGCATAAGCGGAACTAGATACTTTAGCTCAAAAGCTGTGATGACAGATCATCTCAAACAAATAACTCATCTGATGTTAATGGATGAGCACCATGGACGTCTGATGGAGCAGACGTCTCAACATGGGGTAAACCTGGTAAATGCAAGAATACCCAGAAAAACTAACCTGTAGTGCCCGACGTCGTACTGCTTGAATTGCCCACCAAACCAATAAAATTACATATATTTGTGGAATGACATATACAGAGGGCGGGCCTCGGGGACTAACAGTCCACCAGCAGAATCCTACCATATACAGGTAATAAGTTTGAGCGATATGCAAGAGGTGGAAAAAAATTAACGACGCCTGGCGACTAAAAGACAAATAAGACAAATGTATGAAGGTGTCCTATCAGTTGCGATTGGACGATATTTCACATACTAGATTTGTATTTCAAAGGGACTATCAAGCAAATTGGACGGAGGAATTTTTTAAGGTTCAACATAGGACTGGGATAAATATATACAAACTAGTCAATTTTCTGGATGAGTCTATTGAAGGAAGCTTCTATCAAAACGAACTGCAAACATATCGATTATATCCATACGTACCATATATATGTTCAGTATATGTATCTGTGATCTAAGAAGTTATCGAGATCTGACAGTCTGATACATGTGCGGTTGGTTCAGTGAGTCCAATATTGCAATCGACGAGCAGGTACAAATCGAATCAGAGATTGCAGACTGACACCGACATCAACACACACTGGGAGTAATACTATCAACCAATCGACGAGGAAATCTAAACAAGATAATGTCGAGAAATCACTTGTGCCAGGGACTTGGAAACACTTACTCCATCAGTTTACGAAGAAAGTCGTGGGACCGAGAGTGGGAAAATTGTATAGATAGACAAGCTATTGCGCGGTCTCGAAGGATTCTATTCGACGATATGATTCTTGAAGTACGCGATATAGAATTGTGAAGGAAATACCTATAAGTCCTGACTATGATGGTTATGATGACCCTAGTGTAAGGAACGTGGTAATAAGGAACGATCTGATGGCTTGCTTACCAAAGGACCTACCATGATAACGCATCTGTTATTCGACTAGAGTTAAAGGAGTACTTACCTTATTTTTAAGTTTGTCTATATTGATAGGCAACTGTATTCCAAAACTTATTATATAAAACTTATGTTGAAAGAATGCGAAATAAAAGAAATATTGAATATTTTGTTGCTCGTCACAGCATGCACTGGGCGCCGCCATTGTACCACTTCGTGACGTTTTTAGATGAGCGGAAGTGAATGTTTTCTCATCTAAAAACGTCACAACGTCATGGAGATTTAAGGTCGATCGTGTTGGTCATGCCGATAATTCGCACGAGGAGGAACCCAGAAAATCCATTGACGTTCCAGTTGTTTTTAGTATTTCAAGCGTAATCATGAAAATGTTTTAAGAATTTAGAAGCATCGTCGTTCAACTCAAATCCCTAACAGGACGCTCTTTTAGTTCATTTCTCAGCTTCAAATTTTGATCAAATTGAATCGGTCAAGTCTCAGTTGAAAAACCTGCGGAAGAAATTCTCCAGTTGGCGGATATAACCTAAACCACTTTCCTTTTAGGAATTACCCCCGTGGGATTTGCCGCGCCAGTTTTTTCCTCGAATTAAAACTCGGACCCAGAGTAAATCAAATATCCAATGTTGGAACGTCCCTGGATCAAGCGTTAGCCGTGACGTTGTCCTGAATGCTGACGTCATCAGTCACGTCATCCTACAGGCAACATGGCGGCGCCCACGTCGACTCGAAATCAGAAACACGACTTAACAAATTATAATAAAAATAATAGTTTATCGCCCTCAATGACAGTGAAATAGTTAGTTATATTTCTTTAAGAGTCTAACCTTTGTAATAAGAACCTATATAAAATAAAGTAAGTACTCCTTTAACGGCTTGTGTTGGCTTGCCAGTATGTTTTTTTGTTTTTTGTAATAACCCTATCGTCAAGTATCAGATTTCGTTATCATTTCGTTGTATTTATCCATGAAGACTCGACTACTTCGCGAAAATGAATGAAGGGACAATATTTTGACCCTATGGACACTTCTTTATCGATCACAATCCAGCTACAACTGAAGGCCAAAAGTTGAATAAAACTATACTTCGAGGTATTGCACCGACAACTAGTAAACCGAAGGATGTTGAAATGGACGTATACAAGTAATACAAGCTGGAGACGGGTTATATACGAGATCTACCGAACTTTTTGTTCAAACGGAGTAAAGATGATGAGTTCCAGCTGGGTCGTGATCGGATTACGAATATGAGTGAAATGAAACAACGCAAAAGAAAATACTTTTCAGATGATGAGATCTTATGAAGATGTCGTCCAATACGAGACATATGTCCAACCTACTAATACTCGAAATCGTATCAAATATGATGTATAGATGGAGACGTTCGGCGATTCTATAAAGGAGGAAAACGGGAATGATATTGAAGAGAGAAAGCTGTATTGTTTGAATCAAGACTATGATAAAGGTAAATCGAGTGAAATGTCGGAGCAAGACTATATTTCATCGATGGAAACGAGACTACGTCAATTTTTTTACAATCATGCAAATTATTATCATTATTATGAGAAATGATTATATCCATAATTAAATTTTGAAAACAGCCTGTCAACTTCAACACAAACAGTCTGTCAACTTCAACACAAACAGTCTGTCAACTTCAACACAAACAGTCTGTCAACTTCAACGCAAAACAGTCTGTCAACTTCAACACAAACAGTCTGTCAACTTCAACACAAACAGTCTGTCAACTTCAACACAAACAGTCTGTCAACTTCAACACAAACAGCCTGTCAACTTCAACACAAACAGTCTGTCAACTTCAACACAAACAGTCTGTCAACTTCAACACAAACAGTCTGTCAACTTCAACACAAACAGTCTGTCAACTTCAACACAAAACAGTCTGTCAACTTCAACACAAAACAGTCTGTCAACTTCAACACAAACAGTCTGTCAACTTCAACACAAACAGTCTGTCAACTTCAACACAAACAGTCTGTCAACTTCAACACAAACAGTCTGTCAACTTCAACACAAAACAGTCTGTCAACTTCAACACAAAACAGTCTGTCAACTTCAACACAAACAGTCTGTCAACTTCAACACAAACAGTCTGTCAACTTCAACACAAAACAGTCTGTCAACTTCAACACAAACAGTCTGTCAACTTCAACACAAACAGTCTGTCAACTTCAACACAAACAGTCTGTCAACTTCAACACAAACAGTCTGTCAACTTCAACACAAAACAGTCTGTCAACTTCAACACAAAACAGTCTGTCAACTTCAACACAAAACAGTCTGTCAACTTCAACACAAACAGTCTGTCAACTTCAACACAAACAGTCTGTCAACTTCAACACAAACAGTCTGTCAACTTCAACACAAAACAGTCTGTCAACTTCAACACAAAACAGTCTGTCAACTTCAACACAAAACAGTCTGTCAACTTCAACACAAACAGTCTGTCAACTTCAACACAAACAGTCTGTCAACTTCAACACAAACAGTCTGTCAATTTCAACACAAAACAGTCTGTCAACTTCAACACAAACAGTCTGTCAACTTCAACACAAACAGCCTGTCAACTTCAACACAAACAGTCTGTCAACTTCAACACAAACAGTCTGTCAACTTCAACACAAACAGTCTGTCAACTTCAACACAAACAGTCTGTCAACTTCAACACAAACAGTCTGTCAACTTCAACACAAACAGCCTGTCAACTTCAACACAAACAGTCTGTCAACTTCAACACAAACAGTCTGTCAACTTCAACACAAAATCAAAATTGACTATGTATAGCTATGCATATGCATATTGACTATGCATAGCTAGCAAATCGAGTATTTGAAAGCAAATAAACGTATTCCAGGAATTAGTAATCGGGGAATATGTGTGCATGGATAGTGACGATTCGGAAACATGAGTGGGAAAAACTCATAATGGTTTCTACTGAGGAAGACAACTAATCAATAAGAATTTGATATAATGTATACACATCCACATCTATATATCAACAAGTTTATTTCCACATCAACGTCTATATATCCACATCCACATCTATATATTATGAATATATGTATAAGATTATATATTATATATTATATATAAGATTTCGTATGTGTATGAATAAAGTAGAAGATTCATGAATGGAAGAGTATGGTAATGTAGATGTTATGTCGAAATGCTTATTATTTGCTCAATCTTGAGCATGAAATGATATTTGAGAGAGAAAGAATAAATTTGTCATCAGAGGGATTCGAACCCACCACGCCGGCTAAACGGATTATCCATTGACCCTTTTATTTCCCTCCCTTGACCCTGACCATGATGACGTCAATCCATATCTTCTTATCTGTGAACCTGAACCTGTATTATGAGGATCTCATTTTCCCACTACTGTCGTCCAAGTGTGAAAAGTAGAAAAGTATCCGTTAACTGGCAGAAGTGCGTATCCACTGTACGGACCCGTAAAAAGGTTACACAGCGAATTTGAGGATGTTCCGGACAATTGCGAAAATATATATATTTTTTTAGTTAAGCCCTGGACATGCCACTGGGCAATGATGTTTTGCCCGTATGGCCTGGGACAAATATTAAAAACAAGCATAGAAACATATTAAACCCCTTCACCAGAAAAAAAAAAAATCAAAATAAAAGATAAGATTAACGGGTCAATATGCTTATTTTTGCATATTCTAGGATTATGTATAGCATATTTTGAGGATTTTACCCGGCTTTAACTTTGGATGAAGATGCATGGTATTTTCGAAAGAAAAGCACACGTTGAAGTCGAAATATCTTCTCTTTTTTTTCAAAATGCTTCAATATAGTTTTTGGAACGATGCTTTAATTGGAAAGTCAAAGTGGCTTACAGCATATTCATTCACGGAACAGTGACACGAAATTACCAGGAACATGGTAATTTTGTGCCATATGGTTGCGTGAGGTTGCGAGTTCAACTGCTGCTCCACCCATCAATTGATATTTACAATAATTCACTTTATATCATCGTAATAATCGTCATGCAATAGCAAACGTATTCTCTTTGTTCATTGATCCTGCCATACCAATGGCTAAGAAATCTTAGTGTACTCAAATTGGAAGAGTGGATTACTACCACCAAATATATAAAATCTCAGGAAATTGCAAAAATCTAAGAAATCTTAGTGTACTCAAATTGGAAGAGTGGATTCCTGACTTCGCTGGTATAGTACAGCTAAGGAACGCGGCATATACGGTCTGCAAAGTATAGAATTATGGAAGCCGGATGCGGCCATCTCGTGTTTTCGCATTTTCGCCTCTATAATATATAGTAACGCGAAAACGCCGGAAGTGACGTATGCCAGTACGCCAGTCCATCCACTCCATCGATCCTTCAGATCCACTGGCTTTGAACTGTCTTTTTAACCTTTATTTATATTTCTTCGTTCTTTTTCGCTATCTTTTCTCTTACGTTGTGGATTTAATTTATTTACCACTAGTGGTATTTTTACCACTAGTCACAAGCGCCAAGTATGCTGCTTGGGAATGATATTGAGACTGGTTGCATTTAGAAATGGCAAAACTTTCGCTAAACTTTAGCAAGTCCAAGTAATCAATACCAAACGCATGGTTTTGATAGGGTGGTATATGAATTTTTTTATTATTATTGTAACATTCAAAAGCCGAAATATTGATTTCGTGCGAGTGAGTTGACAGCGAATCTGTGTGTTTTTTGATGTATACAAATTTAATTAAATGGGTTTACACTAATAAAATAGTAATTCCTATATCTGATAACGCATAATGGCATGAGAATAAAAAGAAGAGACATTCCGTGTCACACGTTAACACTGATCACGAGAAAGATAGGTCTCCGCGTTACCCCTTGGCCTTGGAGGTAACAATTAACAGGTAAGGAGGGTCCATATCACGTGACCAGACAGGTGATGGTGGGGGAGGTGTGGAGGCTATATCTGTCACGCGAGGCCATCGGTAACATGCACAATATTACTCAGCCGGGCAACCAGAGTGGGTTATCAAATCTCGTCTATTTGTGCGGTGTCGTATGGTGAATACGTGAGATTAATGAGACTGAGTTAGCTACCCTTTCTGAATTTCAGAAAGTCGCATTGCCCAGTAGCAGTTTTTGGTGCCTGTCATTGTATCTCATGTACACTCAGAATGTGCCTATTCATACGCATAACATGAGATGAGATGAATAAGGTAACGTTTGTGTGGATACAGTATGTAGTAAACAAGCGGAATAAAATTGTATTGGAATAAGCCGGGGCGATTGAATGTTGAGTGTTGGTATAAGAGCCGTACATCCAGTCATCTTAGATCAATAGTCGGATTTGAAATCTATAGGTGATATCATTCATATTATGTAGCAAGTTGCGCACATTTCCACACCGATAGGATTGGCCATCAATGGGACATTCCACAACTGCTGGCATAACGCAGATGGTATAAGATCAACTCTTTAAAATTATACCCATGCATATCCTCAATTATCCCCAATTAACTTATTGGGGACTAGACGCGATACCAATTTACCATTCCTGCATCATAAAGCAAGTTGCGCACATTGCAATTTATGGTAAACCTAATCACCAAGTTGGAATACTTATTATCGGAGATCGTGGTCCATTTGAACGCTTCAGTAGCCATGCTTGCCGATATCGATGCCTCGTTTGGCTCTGCTGAAGCTGTCCAATATAAATATGTATAGCACAGTGGTTAATATAATCCAGTATTAGAGCTTGCCAGACAGGGTGGTCAGCAGATTTTATATCTCATAAAACATCGAGAATTGTTTAAAACATAATATATGACGTTACAGCACTGATAAAGAAATGTCAATTTGGTATGGAGTATAACCCCGAACGAAGCAATTTGTATATATGGAAAGAATAATTTAGCCGTCAGCGAGAATCGAATCCCATGCACCACCCCTCTAATCCGTGAAGTTGCTTTTATCATCTGCGCTCTGCAGGCCCATAGGTAATATCCCCGTGAATAGTCCCAGTGAAGGCGAATCCTTCTCACAAGCACTAATATGAATGCCGTCGGGAAAATATCTGGTGAAACACTTTGGATCAAAATGTACACAAACGATATGTGTACCGACAATTGGTATAATGTGTGTGTGTGTGAGTGTGTATGTGCGTGTGTGTGTGTGTGTCTGTGTATGCATGTGTGCATGTGTGTGTGTGTGTTAAACTAAAGTAGCTTTAGTGAAGTATAGTAAACTTTAAAATCTCATTGACATATTATTATCTAAAGAGGCCAAATGTTGAAAGAAAACGCAGATTGTTATTTGTTTTCTGTGAAGATACTAATGTATACTAAATATGTCTGATATAATTCGCTATGAATGTGAAGGTTTTTTACCATGAAGCGAATCCATTGGGTGTACCATGTTATTTCCATCATCTCTATAGCCTTGGTTCGTCTGACAAATTCGTACCAAGAAAGAGGGCGGGTCTGTCATGTGAAAAACCAGTCGTGTTATTTTTAGGAGTTCCGAATCTCATTCGCGACGCCATGACCTCTCCGAAAATGCCGAATCGAATTATGTGCCATGCGGGCAAAATTGTCGCCTACCAATTCGAATCCGTGAATTCATGAAATATATCATTCTCTTTATCCCGCCCAGTGTAGAGGTCCCGCAATAGCCCCAGTATACAGGTACCTTGCTTAACAGTGTGTACTAATTATATGCTGGTAGTATACACATTTAATATCTGTCAAATATCATGTATGAAATTTGTGCAATGAAACTTTTGGTATATGGAGAACTTTTCACAAAGATGCCTGAACATTCATGTTTGTATACCACGTTCAACGTTTTTGCCAAAAGATAGGTCACACCAAACGAAACAAAAGATTGTTTATATTTTTTCATGGTCAATTTATTGTCCAAGGGGAAATAAACAAAACTGGTTTGCTTCAAAGGTCAGCGACAACAATGTCCTGATAACAAAGCTCATTTGGACAATAAATGCATAATCGTTAAATGGGGACATAACTCCATTGAAGCGAATAAGCACATTATCTGTAATAACGTATAACCGACTTTTTGCATCTAATTTACTGACAAGGCGAGTCAACATTTTAATCGTATTTACAACTGCCTTTAATTAAATGTCAATAGCCGTATGCTATTCGGCACATTCAAACAACAGGGTTGTTCTGGTTTGTTGGTCACTGAATCATGGGATTTGGTCCGGTATACACAGATACACTCGAATCTGCAACGAAAAGGAGAGATATACTATATTCTGTACGGATGAATTATCACATTTGTATAACAATATTACATTTGTATTACAGGTCAAAAACCACCACTGAATTAGGGCTTGACTTCCAGCGAACATTGATTGGCCAATATACCTGACTGGACCAGAAATGGTTTGTGATGTATTTTAAAATGTTTGTTTAATATTTGACTCTCAAAAGTAACAAAACAACTTTTCCAAATTTTAATAGGAACAAAAAATCTGGCCCAGTTTGATTGGCGACCTCCGGAAGTTTTCGAAATGGTTTCGGGCGGAATAACCTTGTCTCTGGCCGTACTATCTCCATAAAATCATGGGGAGTGTATGCTGGATTTTTATATCTTTGAGTGGAATGGTGGATCATTTGTGGCCTCAAATATTAAGGAGTATAAGTTTCTGAAGATGTGCCGTTTTGTAGTGGTTTGTAACCTTCAGTGATATCACTATTGGCATAATCCATGTTACCACACTGCCAGGATAAAGGTACAGACGTGACTGACCAAACATGTTTTAGTGATCGAGGGGTTGAAAACACTTATAATGTGCTGTTTTCATCATTTATGTTATAGATTCAATATTATAGCTGTTAAAACAACATTTATACGCCACGAATATAGCACCTTGAGATGTTTTTTTCTCCTCAGTTTCAGTATGAAGAGCGGATGGTCGTTCATCCCCATTAATCACCCTTCTCTTTTTTGACCACATCGGTCATGGTCAGCCATGTTTGTACCATGAAATGTTTGGACAGTCTGACCAATATACGATGTTCCTCCAAGTTCCGATGTGGACACGATGCAGGAAAGATCACCGATATGTATACCCAAAGCGAGCCTATGTCGATGTTCTTATTTGACTTAGGTCTGTTTTTGTTTTGTTTTAGCATGTACATTTTATTCACGGCAGATATTGTGACATCGACAACATTAGTTCTGGTTCAAGGTGTCATTTTAGGTATATTAAAATATCCAAGCTAAAGTATTAACGAAAAATATTCAGACCTCCGCGTATGGCAAGCCGTTTCAGTATTTAATCGGTTATTCCACATATGCTGAACAGTTTTGCACATATGTACAAAAGAATTCCACATATGTGTACAAAACAGTTTTTAGACATATGTGCAAAAGTTTTATACATATGTGGAAAAGTTTTACGCATATGTGGAAAAGTTTTTAGACGTATGTGTAAAAAACTTTTTTCGACAGATGTGTAAAAGTTTTAGACATGTGTGTAAAAGGTTTAGACACATGTTGAAAAGTTGTTCACATATGTTAAATAAATAAACTAGTTCCACATATGTTGAAAAGTTTTGTACATATGTCAAAAAGTTTTCAACATATGTATAAAACTTTTACACATATGTGGAAGAAATCAGCACTTTTAGACATATGTTGAAATGTTTCATACATATGTTGAAAACTTTTTGACATATGTGCAAAAGTTTTCAACATATGTGGAATAACCGATTAAATACTGAAACGGCTTGCCATACCGCCGGAGCTGTTTTACGTCACTTTAAACTCTTTTAAACAATCTAAACTTCGGTATTTTTCGTCTATGAAACACAGCATTTTGTGCAGAATCAATGAAATTAATTCTTGGCTTCACAAACCTAACAGCTCCAAGAGTTACGTCTATGTAAACGTAACTAAATTGAAGATCCAACGTGAAAAGTGTACCGACAATAAAAACTGAAGATAGTCATTTACAGATATAATACCGCTCATACTAACCGCTTGTATCACTACTCTCGCACGTCAGTGATACAAGCTGCTTGTATGAGCGTGATATAATGCACGATAATACTATTTCTCTTATAAGAGAAGTCCAGTCAACCGAGAAATTAAGTCGAATTACATTATAAAAAGGTTATGTGTTAATGGCTTGAATAGGAAATAAGGAAAGCGAGAACTATGAACAATTTCAACGAATTTTGATTTAAAACCAATTAAAATAATAATTTATATAATTCAATTAGGCAGATAACGAAGCTATTCCAGAAGAACGAAGAAGTGTTTTCGCCGAAAGAATGGTGATGATGAATACAAGGTACAAATTGGAACAGGACAGATCCGTGGATTCTCAAAAGGAGACTCGCGTACGAAGCTACTAAAACATAACAAGAGTACCGTAAACATAACTGTACGATTGGAAGGCTTGGACACTATGCCGATGATTATGAGAGCCGATGTCTTTCTGGTCGGTGAAAAATTTAATCATGACCAAGGAGACCCAACGACAACACCTTATATATTATATTAAAAAACCCACAAATATTGAGATATTTTGGTGACAATTCTTGCGTTTTCGTGACTTAAGGTATTTATTGGACATAATTGTTACAACATGTTATCTTCCTCCGAAAATGAAAAGAAGTAATGCACCAAGGAGACCTTGAACCGCATTTTTTAATGTACATTTTTGTTTTGTTTATAGCGTTTGTCTCACTGAAGAAAATAAATAACCTGTAGCAAATTGGAACTGTCAATCTCTTACTAAACAACACTAATTTTCTGAACATATCCTCGAGGCAAGGGCTTGTTCGCATGGGAAACTATCTTATGAGACGATCAGTGTCCTTGTCCAATATGTCGTGTCTGCACGAGCCTTAATATACAGTCGGACGAATTCTCGAGAACTCGAGCTATAATATTTCAGGTATTTAGGGAAATTTTTTCGATTGACACTGATTGACACCAATAACTGTCACCGTTAATTTCACCTATTCTGATTGATGCCTAATATCAGTGGGCGGAACGGATATTCTCATTCACGTCTGGGCTTCACAAAACATCATGGACTCTACACAATTATATAGCATGTAATTATCAAAGCTGAAAAAGAAATCTTCGTTCAGGAAAAGATAGGCATCAAATCATGAAAGGTCTTTTACCCTCTGACAACGATGTAACCTCATTATATTCTCTCCTGTGATAAAATCACTTGGTATCAATTCTATCTAAAGATAACGAGAAAACGCATATTTTAATAAATTCCGTTCTCAGTTCTTCATTCATTTTCGCTTTCGCCATCACTAAACAGAATACACAGTTTGAACAATTTCATATAGTTTCATACGATGCACTATCACGATGATACCCTGGTAGACAAATATGAACCACTGATCAGTATCTCAACTTATTTCGTATGATTTCATTCAGATCTATCAAAGCAAACAATGCTTTTTGACATCCTTTCATCAAATGCATTTTCATCTGTTGGATCAATTTTAGTCTCGGACATGGCGAGATAGAACTGTCTCAGTTATATACAATATAAAAACGATTATCAATCAAGCTCGGTTAATCTCACCATATATACCATTATCAGAAATACTTATCATACGTCTTTACTGCATGGTAGATTAAAATGAGGCTAATTTATTCCCGTTTACCTACGCTATCAGACACGAACTATTTAAACTTAGAAACACTCTCGGATCGAAACATTCTAATAACCCGTGTGAACAACCATCTGTCACTCCGACTTCCTGGGTATTTTAAAACTGTGTAGAATTCACTCCTAA
This sequence comes from Hanleya hanleyi, assembly GCA_036873755.1. Lineage (NCBI taxonomy): Eukaryota > Metazoa > Mollusca > Polyplacophora > Lepidopleurida > Hanleyidae > Hanleya > Hanleya hanleyi. Next base: position 248,221 of record JAVTVY010051934.1, read on the forward strand.
CTGACAAACACTGGAGCCTCTAACAGGTTAACGTTATTCACAGCTTCAGGAGAAAAAAAAATGACATAATTGTTCAGCATATCATATTTATATGGATATGACGGATATCGAAAAAGACAAAGCCCACATCGTGTATTTGTAGACAGGAATGAGGAACGAGAACATACCCCTTTACAAATTGTTACATTAATCGGCTAGCGGCACTGGAGTAGAATTCCTCATCTGTCCGCCGATATCGCCCCCCTCCCTTCCCCTCCCCAGTTCATGTCCTTCTCCATGGTATAAGTTTGGGGATAGTTAAGCCTAGCCGATGATTCAGTGTAATTTGTCCCCTGTGTGACTGGGTTGAAGCATACCCATTGGACAGTTCATCCAGGGGAACAAAGCCTTATACACCAGTACCTTGATAAAAGTAGTGCAGTATGAATTGGTCTGCTATAGTATTATGTACAACCTGTAACCCATCTGGGTCATCTATACGCGGTAAGACTCTTATGGATGGCGAAGTGTACGCGAATGTATTATGTATTCGCATACCTCATCGATCCAGCCAATGAAAGGTGACATGTCTTGTCCGTAACCGACGTGAAGTGCACACTGCTTCCTGGTAACAAAACCTGCGAATATAATACAGGATTAGTTAAAACATGACGGTTGGTGACAGTTGCTTTGATCATCAAACAAATGTTCAGCTCAGTGCAATATCTTTACAGAAGCTGTCAGAAATCCAACTGAAAGACAGGTCGTGGGTTTGAATCTCACTTACGGTCTATTTTTGCTGTCTTTAAACATCATTTCACATCTGAAATGCGCATTCATTTCGCACATGCAGCTTTCTATAATTACTGCAAGGAGGGGAACTGGCACATATCACACACAGACACCACAGGAATTTTAGCTGGTCACTTAGTAATTATACCCTCCCTCGACACAATAACTACTGAATGAGTTGAGAAAGTGTATATATAAATATATCATATCATAAAGTAATAACGACAGACCATAAATCCCTGTGACAGTTACAATTGAATATATAGAAACAACAATGATCATTACCCTGTCTCTATTTAACATGACTATTCATGGCTGTTTTGTTAAATTTTGTTGAACTATATATTTGTCACCTCAACAGCCAGTGGTTCGAATAACTATAATTGTCGACCGGAGTGGATCACAATCTCGAATACCCGAGTCATCTGGTCCTATCCTCTCATTTAAGGAGTCATTATCCAGTGGAAGGTGACGAGATTGAGTTTTTGCCTAATACCACGGCTGTTGGTTCCACGATGGCGACAAATGGTGAATACGGCACAGCTGTATTTGTGAGGTAAATGCAATTTCATCCAATTTTGGCTAATTGGAGACATTCTATTGGGGACTAAAGTTATATATCCACCAACAAATAGGTCATCGTGAACTGTCGACCGAGATGATTATACATGTACGCATCTGTGAAGATAACCATCGATCGCTAATTCGCTACTAGATTGCGCTCGTATCTCACTTCCTAGTCGGTGAGCTTACAATTGGTATGTCGTTTTTGACAGGAACCGCCATCCATAAGCTTAAAGCCCACAGCAGTGTGATGCGCTTGCCATCGGCCCGACAGTAGTAGGGAAAGAGTAAATTGAGTCAACTTTCACCCGGATGTAAAAATGACGTCACTTCCGGTTTGGGTGAATGAGGCGTGACCTTAGGACATGTCCAGACTTGTCTGTGTCTGTTGATGTACTGGGGTTTTCCCCCACAATGGCATGCCGCCATTTTGGAGCCGCCATGTTGGAGCCATTTTGGAGCCGCCATGTTGGAGCCGCCATTTTGGAGCCGCCATTTTGGAGCCGCCATCTTGGAGCATTGACTTCCAATGTTAATGTATACGGGGAATACCTAAATAGACGTTTTGGGATGTAGGGGAGCCCCTAGTGGTCCTATGGAGTCGTATGAGATATCAAAGTGAAGGATACGTGAGGTGGCATCTAATGGGCTGGGTGTGGGGTTGAAATATCGGCATTCTGCGCATGCGCGGTGGCCAAAGTGTATGAAAATAGACGTTTTGGAGCTAGGGGAGCCACTAATGGTCCAATGGGGTCATATGAGGTATCAATGTGAAGCATTCGTGAAGGGGCATCTGACTGGACTAGTGGCTCGGGCGTTATTACCATTCTGCGCATGCGCGGTGGCCAAAGGGTATGGAAATAGACGTTTTGGGATCTAGGGGAGTTCCTAATGGGCCGATGGAGTCGTATGAGGTATCAATGTGAAGCCTATGTGAAGGGGCATCCAGTCATGGGTGGGTGCATGTAAAATTTTTCCTGAAAAAACCCCGGAACACGGACTTTATCGAATAATCCGGCAAAATGCCTATATGGGGTATGGGGGGTATATAGGTCGCCGGGCTTAACGGGGCTTGCCTATCAATAGAGTTATCTTCCCCTAGTTCCAGGGTGGGTGTATGTAAAATTTTTCCTGAAAAAATACGGAACACGGACTTTATCCTAAATTACGAGAAAATGCCTATATGGGGTATGGGAGGTATAGGACCATCCTGGGAAACCTACTTCTCGACATTTGCGGTATAGGTTGTGGGGTCTCGTTTTCTTAGTCTCGTCAAGACAAACATGATAGGAAGTGTCCCGGAGCGAATCGTTGAAATTTTTGGAAAAAGTTCAGGGAGACCCATATAGTCCCATACTAGGGGTATAGGACCAATGTTTGCCCCACTGGGAAACCTACTTCTAGATATTTGCGGTATGGTTGTTTGGATTTGTTTTCTTAGTCTCGTCAAGACAAACATGATAGGAAGTGTACCGGCACGAAACGGTGAAATTTTTGAAAAAGTACCATATAGCCCCATATAGACCCATATACGGGTTATGGGGGTATAGGTCCAATGTTTGTCCCACTGGGAAACCTACTTCTATACATTTGCGGTATGGTTGTTTGGATTTGTTTTCTTAATCTCGTCAAGACAAACATGATAGGAAGTGTCCCGGCACGAAACGGTGGAATTTTTGAAAAAAGTCACCGAGGCCTGGGTAGGCCCATAGGCCTATACTGCATGGCTATGGGTGTATAGGTCCATACGGGGTGGACGTGTTGGAGTCTAGGTGGGCCACTAATGGTCCGATGGGGTCGTATGAGGTATCAATGTGAAGCTGTCGTGGAGGAGCACTTGACTACACTAATGGTTCGTCCGTGTGCAATAGTCTGCGCATGCGCAGCCTGGCCGTAGTATAGAAAGCAGCCATTTTTGGGGGGTGTGTGTGGGTGTGTTTGGGTTAGAGATGGGCTATTCACGGTTCGAATGGGTCGTGTGAGGTATCAATGTGAAGCCTATGTAATGGAGCATCTGATGGCGTGGATGCGGGGTAGAAATAGGGTCATTCTGCGCATGCGCGGTAGCCAAAGGGTATGGAAATAGACGTTTTTGTGGTCTATGTGGGCCCCTAATGGGCCTATTGTGTCGAGTGAGGTATCCATGTGAATCATAGGTGGGGGAGCATCCACCTGGACTAACATTCACGTGGTTTGGTGGGTCTGCGCAAGTGTGTGACGTCACTTCCGGTTTTTCAGAATGCTCAAACACTACCTCCAACTTTCCCGGCCCGGCCCGGCCCGGCCCGCCCCGGCCGCAGCGCGCGCGCGCGGGTTCTCCGGAAGTGCGCGTCATCACCGGCAGTGCGCGGAAGCATGTCGGATCAAAAGGTCAAAGAAAAGGAGATTGTAAATTAGCCTGGGAAGGATGGGCAGTTCCATTTGGACCAATCAGCGGTCGAGAAAAAGAGCCAATGAGCGATCGATAAAAGAACCAATGGACGGGTACTAGGTACACGTCTACGCCTCCATCCGGGTACTAGGATGCTTTCGCCTACGTCCGCGCCTACATCCGGGTTCTTCTCAACATCCGGGTTTTCCAGTGGGTTTTTCCCGTCTTCCATCTGGGTACTGTGGTTTTACATCCGGGTTCTCATCTTACATCCGGGTTTTTCCATATTTAAAAATACATAGAACTTATAGTAATAAACTTAATCTATACGTGTTGGACGAGTCTTCACTCACCGTCTTCCTTTACACGCACCTCAATGAAATGCTTTCTCCAAACCTAGACCAAAACACGTACGTGGTCTGTGGGCTGATTTCATTGGCTCTTTATTTTACTATAGTGCTCTTGCATTCTAACATTGATGGGTTACATTTTGGCCCCATCCTACACCACTGATTTCAGTTTGACTGAATCTCCACATTGGGCATTTATGCATTATGAATAAAACACACAAGACCACGTGAAAACGGAAGCCCAGAACAGGGGGGCTTGTACATTGAAAGAACTGAAGCCCAGAACAGGGGGCTTGTACATTGAAAGAACTGAAGCACAGAACAGGGGGCTTGTAAACTTAAGCCCAGAACAGCGGGCGTGTGTACATTGAAAGAATTCAAGCCCAGAACGGGGCTTGTACATTGAAATGATGGGCGGCAAAGTCATATACGAGTACATCGCGGTCCTCGGCCTTCGGGTACTCGTCAAACATCTGTACGATGGTAGATAAGGGTCTTCCCCGGCATCGATGGTACAGGTAAAACAAGCAATATTGTCCGCACACGCTACTGGCCAGGCTTTGCAACGTTTGACTGTTCCAACACCACGTCTCTGTGCCATGATCCATGAAGTCTGTTAAATCGGGATGGAGGGGTGGCAGGCCGTACGGGTCAAAGTATTCGCCCAGCTGTTCTGTCAAGTACACGCCCACCCAATGTTCACCGGGCCGATCCATCCGGTCCGTGTTGAGAACGTAAGCAGCAGGATACATACGGTCTAATGGGAACACATCTCGGCCGAACACCCCTTGAAACACCATACGTGTCTCTGGGTCATTCTCCAGCACGGTGGTTATCTGGTCTGTATCCATGTTAGGTGGGGAAGTCACACAGGATGTTGCGCGCCTTGTCCACTTGAATGATGTTGTCAAACTCGGCGTAGCAGATCACATTGACGGTGCTCCGGAGGGCTCGTTGAAAGTGGATTTCCAACCGTAAATTGCCTTGTTTGGCGAGGGCCAGCTGATGGTCGTTCTCTAAGGTGGGGGTCAAATCGAAACAGAACGTGTATCGGTTCCCGTAGTCCTCCTGACTGATGAAATTCCCTTCGTCCTGGTTGATTTGACCGGTGGCTGTAAACAGGCTCTGATAGGCTCGAATGAAATTCGCGCGCCCAAAGTTCGGTGTTAAGGCCGTGGCTGGCACCTGTTGTCCATCCACATGCAGGGCCACAAAATTGATGCCGAAATGTTTAAAGTCAAACGGATTCTCTGAGTAGGCTCCACTGAAACTGGTATTTTCCACACAGGCCAGGATCAATCGCTCGGGTAGTTCCCACAGGAACAGGTTTTCTTTGTTGGCGCTCATATTTTCAGCAGACACAGAGAACACTTTAGTTTGCACACGTCGGATAGGGTACTGGGCTGGTTTTGTTTCCAAGGCTGTCATGTGTCCCAATTGAACGGCTGGATTCGGTTTCACTTTTCGGACATACAGGACTGCGTCTTCGATGACAATCTTATAGTCAGCTGCATGCCCCTCTACGTTAGTGGCCATCAAGGCGAAGGTCGGAGGCGCCCGTATCAGTCGGATTTTGATGGGGATCTTGTTCAAGAGGTATCGGTCTTGCATGAACATGTCTGCGTGTAGTCGACCCATGAGATCCACCGCGACGCCGTTCGCGGTCAAAGCCTTCCGTTTGCTATATCCCGTATTGTCGTTCTCTGCGCCCATGTGCTCGGCTTTGTCCTGGTAGAATAAAGCGGCTGTCAGTTGAGATTTTTTAGCCTGTCGTCCATGCGACAACAGCGTCTCGATGTAGGCTCGATAGGGGTACGTGTTGGTCGAGTCACTGATGAGTTTGTCGCTGAGAAATATATCCACCTGTTGAAACATCGAGTGCAGCCAGAGATTCGTCGGGCCCACCGTTGCTTGGTCGGCGATTCTGGTGCCATCTCCATTGACGATCTTGGCTTTCACATACAAGCATGTATGGGCTAAATCCACATAGGCCGTATCCGCATTACTGATGGTGAACTCGATGGGCCCTGTTGCGTTGATGCTGGACAGCGGGAGATGCTCCACCCATAATCCTTGTTCGGCACTGGTCTGTGGGCGGGACGGTCCACAAATCAAATTCACTGTTGGTAGAGGGGCAGGACTCGGCGTGGATCAAGGACATGTTTAAGAAAAGATATCCCGGGTCTTCGATGTGCGTCGTCGCTGGGTCGGTCGTCGACTGGTGCGTGGTCTCGGTGGGGCAGGTCTTTTATTCCCTACGGTGCGTTGTGCTTTGCCACCAGACGCCTCCCGCTTCTTTGGCCCGCCGTTTCAAGGCTTCTTTGGGTGCCGTACCCCCCAAGACATCACCGGCGACTTGCAGTCCACTGCGTACCGCTTGTTTGCCGATTGCTTTCACGCGTCACCAAGGGCAGGAACGTTTTGACGATGCTCCCGAGTATGTTCCCCAGTCCATGTCCACGTTGCATGCGTGCACCACTAAAAACCGGAAAGCCACCCCCGGCCTGTTGGGCATAATAGTCCATATAGCTGCGTACATCGCACTCGCAAGGCACCTTCATTATACAAAGTGGGGAGCACGTGCTTGTCGAAAATGAAGTGTCAGCACCACTTTCCCGCGTTCGAATGCCACCGGTCGTCCCGTGTCATCTCTTATATCTACCGTGATCGTGTTGATGGGGGTTTGTCGTACGGGCAGGTAGAGCATGTGGGTGAAAATGTGGGTGACTTGATCTCCATACAACTTTTTAATGGGCACCGCCCGTAACAGGGGTGTGTTGATATCGCCCACGATGTTGCTGTCCACCACGTCCGAGTAGACGTAGAGTCCGTACATACCCGACTTCATATCCATCGGGATCTCGCCTTGGTGGGCGGTGGGACCAGCGAACGTCCGTAGATCGAAACCCAGCATTTGCTGTAGGATACGACTCAGTACGACACTCCCGTTGGCGGTGACGATAAGCTGTGCCTTGTAATCGAAGTCCACGTGATTCTTGAAGGGATAGTCTTTGATGGGCTTTGAAGTATTCGTGACCTCCCGTAGAGCCTTATAATGCAACAGTCTTGACAGCCCACCCATGAACTCCTTGGGAGTATCGTATTGGCCTTCGGGGAGGGTGAGTCGGGTGTCTTTTCCTTCGTAGGTCACCTCGTACCACACTTCATTGGCTCGCACGTTGTACCACGAGTAAGGGTGTTGGATATCCACGAGGCCACATTCCCAGCGCCCAGGTAAATGCAACGGTTGCGGTAACTGGGTCACGTACTTGGCCACGGTGTTGTCAGGAAACACATCCAGCGAACTGTTACTGGGTAGGGTGAGGCAAAACATGGCGACTGAGCTGTCCTGCTGCTGCTGTTGGTTTTAATAGGTGTTCCAGGCCTTGGGCGGTTGTGTCCGGCGTCGTGTTCGTCGCGTTGACTTGCTACGTGTCACGGCTCTGGAGATGTGGGGTGTCCTGATCAAGGATGGTTTTTAAAGGTTTGAAAAGAAGGTGCCCGTTGTGGTGGTGGAGTTTTGGGGGGTGACTCCGGTTCCCATTCGGATTCCCAAGAAGGTAGTGGGCCACTCGCTGCAGCTGGGTTCGCTGCATAAAGGCCCAGCGGTGGGGGTTCCCCACCAATTCCTGTGGTACATGCATGTCTTTCAAGCCTTGAGCGAAGACCTCCCATCCTCGAGGATCCGTGTGCGATCTGCGTTTACGCATCAGGTCATTCACTAAATCCGTCATGTGGATGCCGGGGACCACCTGATTCTGTACCAGGAGTTCGCCTTTATCATTCCAAGTCATGTTAGGATTCTGTTTCATCCGTTGTAATACCAGGCCAGCTTGTTTCTTGAACGAGGCAGGTACACTCTTCAGTACTTCGTCTTCCACCCACTGTGGGGCTGTGGGTGGTACCCCTGGTAATGGCGGCTGTTGGAGCGGTGCTGAGGCCGGCGGTGTGTCACGTGGTGGTGGTGGTGGTGGTGGGGTAGAGAGGGTTTTGTATTGGTCCATGAACGTCATGTACCGTTGAAGCGTCTCATTGTACCGTTGTACTTTCTCACTGTCGCTTAATCCCGGTCTCTGTAAGATCTGTTGCATCTCTCCATCGAGGGTGTTTATGGTCTTCACCGTAGGTGGGACAGGGTAGGGTGATTGGAGGTTTTGCAGGAACCGTGGTTCGATGAGGACCATTTTTTTCGTGTGGTTCATTGTCGGCCGAAGAGTCCACCCAATACTGGACCCAACACGGAAGCGGCCAACGGTGCTAAGATGGCCCCGAGAAAGCCGCCTTTCTGTAACACCTTTTTCTTTTGTGTTTGAGGGACCTGCTTCTGGACTAGGGTTCGGAGACCTGTCTTATGCTTGGCCAACTTGGTCTTCTGAGCCGGAGTCAGTGGTACGTTGCCTTTTAACAGGTTGTACCCGATCTCGCACAGACAGCGTACAAGGTCAGGGTCCGCAATGGTTCGGACCAACTCGGGTGGGGCCGTCTTCAATACACGGAGTGTCGGAGCGTGCTTCCGTACTCGCGCAGACATCATGTACAACTAATGCCAGAACCCACAACTCTGCCCTTTTTATCCACCTCAGAGAACAGAGACAAAGTCAACCATGCTGTGGTATTCATTCTTTTTATTATCTCCATCATCAAACACACACTCCAGCTGGGGGAGCCACTGTGGGTGTGTTTACATTATTTTTGCATGTACACGTGGTGGGCCTCTCCGGGAAAGATGACGGTCCCTAGTCGAAGGTGGTCGGGGGTGGCTTGCTTGAGGTCGAAGAGCATATACCCGTGCTGAGGGGTTGTGGCATCTTTAAAGGCTTCCAACGCAAACGGTGTGCGGCCGGGATACATCTGTCTCGCCAGGTGCAGCAGTTGAGTGGTATCTCTCGGGTTTTTGAAGACCACCAGGTAGTGGGTATTTAAGCTGATGTTCCGATGTTCTTTGTTTTTACTGAACAGATTCTGCACAATGTAGATGATGCTGAGCCGTCGATGGTGGCTGCCTTTGGTAAAGAGTTGGGTGACCCGCGCATCCGTCTCCGCCATGAGATCATCCAGCACCACCAAGGTGTCGGGTTCCAAATCGGCCAGGTTGGGTAGGCCTTCCACGAACGTGATGTGGGGCATTGCTGCATACGCTGGCTGCCATTCTCCGTAACACCACACGACTCGGGCAATGGGTGGGGTGATCATGCTGTCGGCGTGTTGAAGGAGCTTCCGGACGAAGTGCGTTTTGCCGGAGCCCGTCGGTGCTGCGATGAGACACGTGAAGGGATGCTGCCACCGAGGGTCCATGGTTCGAGGTGTATCCGCTGTCGTGGTAACCCGCTCTTGTAAATTTCGTACGAGTGAACTGGAGTGGTGGTGGTGGTGGGTACAACGTCAGTCGTCGTTGTCTGTTCACTGCGAGTGATGATGGTGGTGGTGGGTACAACGTCGGTCGTCGTTGTCTGTTCACTGTGAGGGATGAAATCCGGTGGGTTTTCAGACGTAGTGGGTGTACTTGGTGTAGATGTTGACTGTATACTTGGTGTGGAGCTCGACGTGGCTTGTACACGGGGTGTGGTGGTGACTGGGCTCGATACGGGGTTGACTGGTGCTATCTGTAGACTGGTTTCACTGATGGCTGGTGTTCTCAGTTGGTTAATTAGCGTGCTGACATAGGATACGTCGTAAAACACACCTCCGTACAACACACTCAGCAGGGTTAGCACTATCACCACAAAGCCCACTTGCGCTTTGCGCGTTTTAGGAGACGCTGTGTTCAGAGGCAGCTGCTGTTTGTCCATAGCACTGTGGTCGGACGTGGAATGAAGGATGACGGCAGAGGTGTCTGGCTTTATAGTCGTTTCACCTGGTTGGCAGCGACCCAGGAATTGAAGGAACTGGGCCAGCCTTGCCATTTGACGAAATGAAACAGTTTGTCACGTCGACGTTCCGTTTTCAAAATCTGCTCCACGTGTAGTAGTCTTGCTGTGTTTTTACGACAGGCTGTAATTCCATCTCGTAAAACGTCCCTAGCAACGGTTTCCCTTGAAGATCTTCCAGTTCATAGACTCGCTGCTGTTGGGGTAGGCGCCGTTTAATCAGGAAGTGCTCATGGCTCCAGTTGGGCAAGTAACTTTTCTCAAATTGACCTTTGACTTTACTGATCCGTACAGGGTCCCCGACCTTGTACACCGCCTTCGGCGTTCGCTGCGATTGCCTGGGGTACAAGACACGCCGGACTTGGGCTTCATTGCGTTGGGTCACGGTAATGGGGGCTCTCTCTATACTCCGATGATAGGCTCGATTGTAACCACTCACAAGTTTCTCTGAGAACATCGATGTACCCGCCTTGTATTCTTATAGGTGAAATATTATTATGCGGCCTTTTGAATTACAACACATATAAAGGAAGTGGGAAGAGGTGTCGACATACTGACAGATTCACATGGCTTCAAAGTATAGTCTTCTGGTTAACCTTTTCTAAAGCACATACCAAGAATCTAACGATCCGTGATATGTGTTGTATCTCAGGTACGCTTTTATTGTACCTGTTCATGTGGCAACTTGGATGATATGCCACACGGCCTCTAGCACCGGCATAAGCGGTATTAGATACAAATCTAGAGAGATATGATGGAAATGCCTGACAACTCGTATATTGGTAATTGGTGAGCTGTTTCGCTGTGACAACTCGTACATTGGAGATTGGTGAGCTGTAAGTAGTCGTCAGATGTAATGACGGCAATTCTTAACACAAAAGACTAGTCTGTAAGGTCCGATGTCGACCCAGCATCAACTTCCCACAAATGCCAACATATATCAAAGACCAAAAGGTTCGTACAGGGGCGGGCCTCGGGGACGAAACCACCAGCAGAATCTCGCCATATACAGGTAAAATTACAACACATATAAGGGAAGTGGGAAGAGGTGCTGACATACTGACTGCCTCACATGACTTCACAGAATAGTCTTCTGGTTAACCTATTCTAAAGCACATACCAAGAATCTAACGATTTCGTGATATGTGTTGTATCTCAGGTACGCTTTTATTGTACCTGTTCATGTGGCAACTTGATGATATGACCACACGGCCTCTAGCACCGACATAAGCGGTATTAGATACAAATCTAGAGAGCTGTGATGGAAATGCTCTGACAACTCGTATACTGGTAATTGGTGAGCTGTTTCGCTGTGACAACTCGTACATTGGAGATTGGTGAGCTGTATAGTCGTCAGATGTAATGACGGCACTTAACACAAAAGACTAGTCTGTAAGGTCCGATGTCGACCCAGCATCAACTTCCCACAAATGCCAACATATATCAAAGATCAAAAGGTCTGTACAGGGGCGGGCCTCGGGGACGAAACGTCCACCAGCAGAATCTCTCGCCATATACAGGTAAAAATTACAACACATATAAGGGAAGTGGGAAGAGGTGCCGACATACTGATCGGGTGTCACATGACTTCACAGAATATTCTGGTTAACCTATTCTAAAGCACATACCAAGAATCTAACGATTCGTGATATGTGTTGTATCTCAGGTACGCTTTTATTGTACCTGTTCATGTGGCAACTTGGATGATATGACCACACGGCCCCTAGCACCGGCATAAGCGGTATTAGATACAAATCTAGAGAGAGCTATGATGGAAATGCTCTGACAACTCGTATACTGGTAATTGGTGAGCTGTTTCGCTGTGACAACTCGTACATTGGAGAATGGTGAGCTGTATCGCCGTCAGATGTAAATGACGGCATCTAACACAAAAGACTAGTCTGTAAGGCCCAATGTCGACCCAGCATCAACTTCCCACAAATGCCAACATATATCAAAGACCAAATGGTCTGTACAGGGGGCGGGCCTCGGGGACGAAACGTCCACCAGCAGAATCTCGCTATATACAGGAAAAAATTACAACACATATAAGGGAAGTGGGAAGAGGTGCCGACATACTGACTGCGTCACATGACTTCACAGAATAGTTCTCTGGTTAACCTATTCTAAAGCACATACCAAGAATCTAACGATTCGTGATATGTGTTGTATCTCAGGTTCGCTTTTATTGTACCTGTTCATGTGGCAGCTTGGATGATATGACCACACGGCCCCTAGGACCGGCATAAGCGGTATTAGATACAAATCTAGAGAGCTATGATGGAAAATGTTCTGACAACTCGTATACTGGTAATTGGTGAGCTGTTTCGCTGTGACAACTGTACATTGAGATTGGTGAGCTGTATTGTCGTCAGATGTAAATGACGGCATTTAACACAAAAGACTAGTCTGTAATGCCCGATGTCGACCCAGCATCAACTTCCCACAAGTGCCAACATATCAAAGACCAAAAGGTCTGTACAGGGGGCGGGCCTCGGGGACGAAACGTCCACCAGCAGAATCTCGCCATATACAGGAAAAAATTACAACATATAAGGGAAGTGGGAAGAGGTGCCGACATACTGACTGCGTCACATGACTTCCCAGAATAGTCTTCTGGTTAACCTATTCTAAAGCACATACCAAGAATCTAACGATTCATGATATGTGTTGTATCTTAGGTACGCTTTTATTGTACCTGTTCATGTGGCAACTTGACACGATATGACCACACGGCCCCTAGCACCGGCATAAGCGGTATTAGATACAAATCTAGAGAGCTATGATGGAAATGCTCTGACAACTCGTATACTGGTAATTGGTGAGCTGTTTCCGCTGTGACAACTCGTACATTGAGATTATGAGCTGTATAGTCGTCAGATGTAATGACGGCACTTAACACAAAAGACTAGTCTGTAAGGTCCGATGTCGACCCAGCATCAACTTCCCACAAATGCCAACATATATCAAAGACCAAAAGGTCTGTACATGGGGCGGGCCTCGGGGACGAAACGTCCACAAGCAGAATCTCGCCATATACAGGTAAAAATTACAACACATATAAGGGAAGTGGGAAGAGGTGCCGACATACTGACTGCGTCACATGACTTCACAGAATAGTCTTCTGGTTAACCTATTCTAAAGCACATACCAAGAATCAAACGATTCGTGATATGTGTTGTATCTCAGGTACGCTTTTATTGTACCTGTTCACGTGGCAACTTGGATGATATGACCACACGGCCCCTAGCACCGGCATATGGTATTAGATACAAATCTAGAGAGCTGGCGATGGAAATGCTCTGGACAACTCGTATACTGGTAATTGGTGAGCTGTTTCGCTGTGACAACTCGTAATACTGAGACCGTGGCAGTCGTCAGATGTACGATTTGGCATTTAACACAAAAAAGACTAGTCTGTAAGGTCCGATGTCGACCCGTTAATCAACTTCCCACAAATGCCAACATATATCAAAGACCGTGGTCTGTACAGGGGGCGGGTCTTTGCACAAAACGTTCACCAGCAGAATCTCGCCATATACAGGTAAAAAATTACAACACATATAAGGGAAGTGGGAAGAGGTGCCGACATACTGACTATAAGTGTCATACGACTTCACAGAATAGTCTTCTGGTTAACCTATTCTAAGCACATACCAAGAATCTAACGATTCGTGATATGTGTTGTATCTCAGGTACGCTTATTGTACCTGTTCATGTGGCAACTTGATGATATGACCACACGGCCCCTAGCACCGGCATAAGCGGTATTAGATACAAATCTAGAGAGCTATGATGGAAATGCTCTGACAACTCGTATACTGGTAATTCGAGAGCTGTTTCGCTGTGACAACTCGTACACTGGAGATTGGTGAGCTGTATCGTCGTCAGATGTAAATGACGGCATTTAACACAAAAGACTAGTCTGTAAGGCCCGATGTCGACCCAGCATCAACTTCCCACAAAATGCCAACATATATCAAAGACCAAAAGGTCTGTACAGGGGGCGGGCCTCGGGGACGAAACGTCCACCAGCAGAATGTCGCCATATACAGGAAAAAATTACAACACATATAAGGGAAGTGGGAAGAGGTGCCGACATACTGACTGCGTCACATGACTTCACAGAATAGTCTCCTGGTTAACCTATTCTAAAGCATACCAAGAATCTAACGATTCGTGATGTGTTGTATCTCAGGTACGCTTTTATTGTACCTGTTCATGTGGCAACTTGGATGATATGACCACACGGCCCCCAGCACCGGCATAAGCGGTATTAGATACAAATCTAGAGAGCTATGATGGAAATGCTCTGACAACTCGTTTTTGGGGAATTGGTGAGCTGTTTCGCTGTGACAACTGTACACTGGGGATTGGTGAACTCTATCGCCTTCAGATGAAAATGACTGCATTTAACACGAAAGACTAATCTGTAAGGCCCGATGTCGACCCAGCATCAACTTTCCACAAATGCCAACATATATCAAAGACCAAAAGGTTCGTACAGGGGGCGCATTCCTTAGACGAAACGTCCACCAGCAGGAATCTCGCCATACAGGTAAAAAAAATTACAACACATATAAGGGAAGTGGGAAGAGGTGCCGACATACTGACAGAGCCACATGGCTTCACAGTATAGTGTTCCGGTTAACCTATTATAAAGCACATGCCAAGAATCTAACGATTCGTGATATGTTGTATCTCAGGTACGCTTTCATTGTACCTGTTCATGTGGCAACTTTGATGATATGACCACACGGTCCCTAGCACCGGCATAAGCGGTATTAGATACAAATCTAGAGAGCTATGATGGAAATGCTCTGACAACTCGTATACTGTAATTGGTGAGCTGTTTCGCTGTGACAACTCGTACATTGGAGATTGGTGAGCTGTATCGTCGTCAGATGTAAATGACGGCAATTAAACAAAAGACTAGTATGTAAGGCCCGATGTCGACCCAGCATCAACTTCCCACAAATGCCAACATATATCAAAGCCCAAAAGGTCTGTACAGGGGGCGGGCCTCGGGGACGAAACGTCCACCAGCAGAATATCGCCATATACAGGTAAAAATTACAACATATATAAGGGAAGTGGGAAGAGGTGCCGACATACTGACTGCGTCACATGACTTCACAGAATAGTCTTCTGGTAAACCTATTCTAAAGCGCATACCAAGAGAGCTATGATGGAAATGCTCTGACAACTCGTATACTGGTAATTGGTGAGCTGTTTCGCTGTGACAACTCGTACATTGGAGATTGGTGAGCTGTATCGTCGTCAGATGTAAATGACGGCAATTAACACAAAAGACTAGTATGTAAGGCCCGATGTCGACCCAGCATCAACTTCCCACAAATGCCAACATATATCAAAGACCAAAAGGTCTGTACAGGGGGCGGCCCTCGGGGACGAAACGTCCACCAGCAGAATCTCGCCATATACAGGTAAAAATTACAACACATATAAGGGAAGTGGGAAGAGGTGCCGACATACTGACTGCGTCACATGACTTAACAGAATAGTCTTCTGGTAAACCTATTCTAAAGCACATACCAAGAATCTAACGATTCGTGATATGTGTTGTATATCAGGTACGCTTTTATTGTACCTGTTCATGTGGCAACTTGGATGATATGACCACACGGCCCCTAGCACCGGCATAAGCGGTATTAGATACAAATCTAGAGAGCTATGATGGAAATGCTTTGACAACTCGTATACTGGTAATTGGTGAGCTGTTTCGCTGTGACAACTCGTACATTGGAGATTGGTGAGCTGTATCGTCGTCAGATGTAAATGACGGCAATTAACACAAAAGACTAGTATGTAAGGCCCGATGTCGACCCAGCAACAACTTCCCACAAATGCCAACATATATCAAAGACCAAAAGCTCTCTGCAGGGGGCGGGCCTCGGGGACGAAACGTCCACCAGCAGAATCTCGCCATATACAGGTAAAAATTACAACACATATAAGGGAAGTGAGAAGAGGTGCCGACATACTGACTGCGTCACATGACTTCACAGAATAGTCTTCTGGTAAACCTATTCTAAAGCACATACCAAGAATCTAACGATTCGTGATATGTGTTGTATTTCAGGTACGCTTCTATTGTACCTGTTCATGTGGCAACTTGGATGATATGACCACACGGCCCCTAACACCGGCATAAGCGGTATTAGATACAAATCTAGAGAGCTATGATGGAAATGCTCTGACAACTCGTATACTGGTAATTGGTGAGCTGTTTCGCTGTGACAACTCGTACATTGGAGATTGGTGAGCTGTATCGTCGTCAGATGTAAATGACGGCAATTAACACAAAAGACTAGTATGTAAGGCCCGATGTCGACCCAGCATCAACTTCCCACAAATGCCAACATATATCAAAGACCAAAAGGTCTGTACAGGGGGCGGGCCTCGGGGACGAAACGTCCACCAGCAGAATCTCGCCATATACAGGTAAAAATTACAACACATATAAGGGAAGTGGGAAGAGGTGCCGACATACTGACTGCGTCACATGACTTCACAGAATAGTCTTCTGGTAAACCTATTCTAAAGCACATACCAAGAATCTAACGATTCGTGATATGTGTTGTATCTCAGGTACGCTTTTATTGTACCTGTTCATGTGGCAACTTGGATGATATGACCACACGGCCCCTAGCACCGGCATAAGCGGTATTAGATACAAATCTAGAGAGCTATGATGGAAATGCTCTGACAACTCGTATACTGGTAATTGGTGAGCTGTTTCGCTGTGACAACTCGTACATTGGAGATTGGTGAGCTGTATCGTCGTCAGATGTAAATGACGGCATTAACACAAAAGACTAGTCTGTAAGGCCCGATGTCGACCCAGCATCAACTTCCCACAAATGCCAACATATATCAAAGACCAAAAGGTCTGTACAGGGGGCGGGCCTCGGGGACGAAACGTCCACCAGCAGAATCTCGCCATATACAGGCAAAAATTACAACACATATAAGGGAAGTGGGAAGAGGTGCCGACATACTGACTGCGTCACATGACTTCACAGAATAGTCTTCTGGTAAACCTATTCTAAAGCACATACCAAGAATCTAACGATTCGTGATATGTGTTGTATATCAGGTACGCTTTTATTGTACCTGTTCATGTGGCAACTTGGATGATATGACCACACGGCCCCTAGCACCGGCATAAGCGGTATTAGATACAAATCTAGAGAGCTATGATGGAAATGCTCTGACAACTCGTATACTGGTAATTGGTGAGCTGTTTCGCTGTGACAACTCGTACATTGGAGATTGGTGAGCTGTATCGTCGTCAGATGTAAATGACGGCAATTAACACAAAAGACTAGTATGTAAGGCCCGATGTCGACCCAGCATCAACTTCCCACAAATGCCAACATATATCAAAGACCAAAAGGTCTGTACAGGGGGCGGGCCTCGGGGACGAAACGTCCACCAGCAGAATCTCGCCATATACAGGTAAAAATTACAACACATATAAGGGAAGTGGGAAGAGGTGCCGACATACTGACTGCGTCACATGACTTCACAGAATAGTCTTCTGGTTAACCTATTCTAAAGCACATACCAAGAATCTAACGATTCGTGATATGTGTTGTATCTCAGGTACGCTTTTATTGTACCTGTTCATGTGGCAACTTGGATGATATGACCACACGGCCCCTAGCACCAGCATAAGCGGTATTAGATACAAATCTAGAGAGCTATGATGGAAATGCTCTGACAACTCGTATACTGGTAATTGGTGAGCTGTTTCGCTGTGACAACTCGTACATTGGAGATTGGTGAGCTGTATCGTCGTCAGATGTAAATGACGGCAATTAACACAAAAGACTAGTCTGTAAGGCCCGATGTCGACCCAGCATCAACTTCCCACAAATGCCAACATATATCAAAGCCCAAAAGGTCTGTACAGGGGGCGGGCCTCGGGGACGAAACGTCCACCAGCAGAATCTCGCCATATACAGGTAAAAATTACAACACATATAAGGGAAGTGGGAAGAGGTGCCGACATACTGACTGCGTCACATGACTTCACAGAATAGTCTTCTGGTAAACCTATTCTAAAGCACATACCAAGAATCTAACGATTCGTGATATGTGTTGTATCTCAGGTACGCTTTTATTGTACCTGTTCATGTGGCAACTTGGATGATATGACCACACGGCCCCTAGCACCGGCATAAGCGGTATTAGATACAAATCTAGAGAGCTATGATGGAAATGCTCTGACAACTCGTATACTGGTAATTGGTGAGCTGTTTCGCTGTGACAACTCGTACATTGGAGATTGGTGAGCTGTATCGTCGTCAGATGTAAATGACGGCAATTAACACAAAAGACTAGTATGTAAGGCCCGATGTTGACCCAGCATCAACTTCCCACAAATGCCAACATATATCAAAGACCAAAAGGTCTGTACAGGGGGCGGGCCTCGGGGACGAAACGTCCACCAGCAGAATCTCGCCATATACAGGTAAAAATTACAACACATATAAGGGAAGTGGGAAGAGGTGCCGACATACTGACTGCGTCACATGACTTCACAGAATAGTCTTCTGGTAAACCTATTCTAAAGCACATACCAAGAATCTAACGATTCGTGATATGTGCTGTATCTCAGATACACTTCTATTGTACCTGTTCATGTGGCAACTTGGATGATATGACCACACGGCCCCTAGCACCGGCATAAGCGGTATTAGATACAAATCAAGAGAGCTATGATGGAAATGCTCTGACAACTCGTATACTGGTAATTGGTGAGCTGTTTCGCTGTGACAACTCGTACATTGGAGATTGGTGAGCTGTATCGTCGTCAGATGTAAATGACGGCAATTAACACAAAGACTAGTATGTAAGGCCCGATGTCGACCAAGCATCAACTTCCCACAAATGCCAACATATATCAAAGACCAAAAGGTCTGTACAGGGGGCGGGCCTCGGGGACGAAACGTCCACCAGCAGAATCTCGCCATATACAGGTAAAAATTACAACACATATAAGGGAAGTGGGAAGAGGTGCCGACATACTGACTGCGTCACATGACTTCACAGAATAGTCTTCTGGTAAACCTATTCTAAAGCACATACCAAGAATCTAACGATTCGTGATATGTGTTGTATCTCAGGTACGCTTTTATCGTACCTGTTCATGTGGCAACTTGGATGATATGACCACACGGCCCCTAGCACCGGCATAAGCGGTATTAGATACAAATCTAGAGAGCTATGATGGAAATGCTCTGACAACTCGTATACTGGTAATTGGTGAGCTGTTTCGCTGTGACAACTCGTACATTGGAGATTGGTGAGCTGTATCGTCGTCAGATGTAAATGACGGCAATTAACACAAAAGACTAGTATGTAAGGCCCGATGTCGACCCAGCAACAACTTCCCACAAATGCCAACGTATATCAAAGACCAAAAGCTCTCTGCAGGGGGCGGGCCTCGGGGACGAAACGTCCACCAGCAGAATCTCGCCATATACAGGTAAAAATTACAACACATATAAGGGAAGTGAGAAGAGGTGCCGACATACTGACTGCGTCACATGACTTCACAGAATAGTCTTCTGGTAAACCTATTCTAAAGCACATACCAAGAATCTAACGATTCGTGATATGTGTTGTATCTCAGGTACGCTTCTATTGTACCTGTTCATGTGGCAACTTGGATGATATGACCACACGGCCCCTAGCACCGGCATAAGCGGTATTAGATACAAATCTAGAGAGCTATGATGGAAATGCCCTGACAACTCGTATACTGGTAATTGGTGAGCTGTTTCGCTGTGACAACTCGTACATTGGAGATTGGTGAGCTGTATCGTCGTGAGATGTAAATGACGGCAATTAACACAAAAGACTAGTATGTAAGGCCCGATGTCGACCCAGCATCAACTTCCCACAAATGCCAACATATATCAAAGACCAAAAGGTCTGTACAGGGGGCGGGCCTCGGAGACGAAACGTCCACCAGCAGAATCTCGCCATATACAGGTAAAAATTACAACACATATAAGGGAAGTGGGAAGAGGTGCCGACATACTGACTGAGTCACATGACTTCACAGTATAGTCTCCCGGTTAACCTATTCTAAAGCACATACCAAGAATCTAAAGATTCGTGATATGTGTTGTATCTCAGGTACGCTTTTATTGTACCTGTTCATGTGGCGACTTGGATGATATGACCACACGGCCCCTAGCACCGGCATAAGCGGTATTAGATACAAATCTAGAGAGCTATGATGGAAATGCTCTACAACTCGTATACTGGTAATTGGTGAGCTGTTTCGCTGTGACAACTCGTACATTGGAGATTGGTGAGCTGTATCGTCGTCAGATGTAAATGACGGCATTTAACACAAAAGACTAGTCTGTAAGGCCCGATGTTGACCCAGCATCAACTTCCCACAAATGCCAACATATATCAAAGACCAAAAGGTCTGTACAGGGGCGGGCCTCGGGGACGAAACGTCCACCAGCAGAATCTCGTCATATACAGGTAAAAATTACAACACATATAAGGGAAGTGGGAAGAGGTGCCGACATACTGGCTGCGTCACATGACTTCACAGAATAGTCTTCTGGTAAACCTATTCTAAAGCACATACCAAGAATCTAACGATTCGTGATATGTGTTGTATCTCAGATACGCTTCTATTGTACCTGTTCATGTGGCAACTTGGATGATACGACCACACGGCCCCTAGCACCGGCATAAGCGGTATTAGATACAAATCAAGAGAGCCATGATGGAAATGCTCTGACAACTCGTATACTGGTAATTGGTGAGCTGTTTCGCTGTGACAACTCGTACATTGGAGATTGGTGAGCTGTATCGTCGTCAGATGTAAATGACGGCAATTAACACAAAGACTAGTATGTAAGGCCCGATGTCGACCAAGCATCAACTTCCCACAAATGCCAACATATATCAAAGACCAAAAGGTCTGTACAGGGGGCGGGCCTCGGGGACGAAACATCCACCAGCAGAATCTCGCCATATACAGGTAAAAATTACAACACATATAAGGGAAGTGGGAAGAGGTGCCGACATACTGACTGCGTCGTGACTTCACAGTATAGTCTTCCGGTTAACCTATTCTAAAGCACATACCAAGAATCTAACGATTCGTGATACGTGTTGTATCTCAGGTACGCTTTTATTGTACCTGTTCATGTGGCAACTTGGATGATATGACCACACGGCCCCCTAGCACCGGCATAAGCGGTATTAGATACAAATCTAGAGAGGTATGATGGAAATGCTCTGACAACTCGTATACTGGTAATTGGTGAGCTGTTTCGCTGTGACAACTCGTACATTGGAGATTGGTGAGCTGTATCGTCGTCAGATGTAAATGACGGCAATTAACACAAAAGACTAGTCTGTAAGGCCCGATGTCGACCAGCATCAACTTCCCACAAATGCCAACATATATCAAAGACCAAAAGGTCTGTACAGGGGGCGGGCCTTGGGGACGAAACGTCCACCAGCAGAAT